>JAFMOC010000739.1:0-47500 GCA_019802505.1 Corydoras sp. C115 | reverse complement strand
GAGAACATGCTAAACCACTAATCCACCTTAAAATGTTCATTCATTCATTATCTTCCGCTTTATCCTCCATTAGGATCACGGTGGGGGGGGGGGTTCCCCATGCCCATCCAGGGGAGAACGTTTCGGGCGCTGGGCAGATACACCCAGGACAGGGGGGCAATCTATAGTTGGGTACACACATCCACAAACTATGGGGCAATTGAGAGCATTCAACTTACCTTGAATCCATGGTTTTGGACTGTTGGAGGAAGCCGGAGAACCCGGAGGAAACCCACAGGTACGCGGGGAGAACATGCGAACTACACCCAGATTGGGATTCAAATCTGGATCACTGAGAGGAGAACATGCTAAACACTAAGCCACCGTGCCGCCCTATTGTTTATATATTTAAAAATATAAATATAATATATATATATATATAAAAAAGAGCAACATGGTGTCTGAGTGGTTTAGCATGTTCTCCTCTCAGCGCTAGGGATTTCCCAATCCCAATCTCGGTGGAGTTTCCATGTTCCTCCCTGTGTCCACGTGGGTTTCCTCCGGGTTCTCTGGTTTCCTCCCACAGTCCAAAAACATGGATCAAGTCAATTGAGTTCTCCAAATTGCCCCATATAGAGTGTGTCTGTGTGAGTGAGTGTGTGTCCAGCGATAGATTGCCCCCCTGTCCTGGGTCTATCTGCCCAGCGCCCGAGACGTTCTCCCCTGGATGGGCATGGGGAACCTCCCCCCTCCCATATGTCATAATGAGGCACTCACACAGAGCAGGTGTGGAATGTGCGGGTGGGGCGATCGTGGTTTAAGGTGAAGACGCGACACAAAGGCGTCTCGTCTGGCGTCTTAAAAACAGCGTGAGAATGCAGACGGACGGACGGACGTCGTGAAGGTGCTTTATGATGTCACGCGTGTGAGTGTTTGATGTTCGGACATCGCGCCGCGTCCGGGATCAGCGTCGTATTGTCGTGGGGCTTACAGAAGGTTCTGGATCTTCAGACGGCACGCCACCTGAACGAGAACGTCGGTGGAACGCGTGGCAGGACGGAGGAGTGCATTGTGGGTCGGCTTAGAAAAGGAGCGCAAAAGGAGAACTCGATTGACCTTGATCCATGTTTTTGGACTGTGGGAGGAAGCCGGAGAACCCGGAGGAAACCCACGCGGACACGGGGAGGACATGGAAACTCCACCCAGATTGGGATTCGAACTGGGAATACCTAGCGCTGAGAGGAGAACATGCCAAACCACTAAGCCACCTTAATATGTTCATTCATTCATTATCTCCCACTTTATCCTCTATTAGGGTCGCGGGGGGGGGGGGAGGTTCCCCATGCCCATCCAGGGGAGAACGTTTTGGGCGCTGGGCAGATACACCCAGGTCAGGGGGGCAATCTATCGCTGGGCACACATTCACTCACACAGACACACTCTATATGGGGCAATTTGGAGAACTCAATTGACCTTGATCCATGTTTTTGGACTGTGGGAGGAAACGAGAGAACCCGGAGGAAACCCACGCGGACACGGGGGAGAACATGGAGACTCCACCCAGATCTGAAAGGAGAACATGCTAAACCACTAAGCCACCTTAATATGTTTTAATAGATAAATAAATCCTGATTTTGATTTGCGTGTGTCCTTCGGCTGAAGCGGGTTCTAAAGTCTGAAGCGGGTTCTAAAGTCCGTGACCTCGGGCGACCCCGCTGCCATGTGACCCAACGCCGGATCTGAAATTCAATATTTGCTCGGGCTGCAGGTGAGACGGGCGGAGGCGTCACACCGCAGGACGTCCACGGGTGGAGCGAGGAACGCGGGAGAACGCTTCAGCAGAGGACCTGAGAGATGTCTGCTGCTCGGCCGTCTGAAGCCTCAGCGTGTGGACATCGCCGTGACGACCATCTGCGCTCCGTGGGCGAGCGGGACGCCGCGCTCGGCAACGTTCCCCTGCTCTGCACGAGAACGTCACGACTTCACCTCCCACTCAGCCGACAGCGGGCCGTCCGCCAGAAACGGGTGGAGGACAGAGCGTCCGGGTGGAGGCGCGGGCGCTGGGGGGGGGGGGGGGGGGGTGTTGTCCTCACTGCTCCACATTATTATAAATAGACGTTTAAATTAAAAAATATATAAATAACGGAACAGGCGGCACGGTGGCTTAGTGGTTTGGCATGTTCTCCTCTCAGCGCTAGGGATTCCCGGTTCGAATCCCCATCTGGGTGGAGTTTCCATGTTCTCCCCGTGTCCGCGTGGGTTTCCTCCGGGTTCTCCGGTTTCCTCCCACAGTCCAGAAAACATGGATCAAGTCAATTGAGTTCTCCAAATTGCCCCATATAGAGTGTGTGTGTGAGTGAGTGTGTGCCCAGCGATAGATTGCCCCTCTGTCCTGGGTGTGTCTGCCCAGCGCCCGAAATGTTCTCCCCTGGATGAGCACGGGGAACCCCCCCCCGCGACCCTAATAGAGGATAAAGCAGAAGATAATGAATGAATGAACATATTAAGGTGGCTTAGTGGTTTAGCATGTTCTCCTCTCAGCACTGAGGATTCCCGGTTCGAATCCCCATCTGGGTGGAGTTTGCATGTCCTCCCCGTGTCCGCGTGGGTTTCCTCCGGGTTCTCCGGTTTCCTCCCACAGTCCAAAAACATGAAACAAGTCAATTGAATTCTCCAAATTGCCCCATATAGTTCTCCAAATCCCCCCCCACCCCGATAATGAATGAATGAATGAACAGAACGGCAGCAGAGGAACCGTCCTAGAGTTCCTGTATCTGTGCTAGAAGGTTCCTCTTGGTGAAAAATCATAAGGTTCTCCATAAATAGGAACCAAGTTTTGTTCTCACAATGGAAACTCATGCATAGATGGGGAGAACATGCAAATTTCACGACACTTCCAAAGCATTTTCGAAGTGAGGCGAGTGGTTGGTATGTTCTCCTCTCGGCACCGGGGATCCGGGTTCGAAACCCAATCTGGGTGGAGTTTGCATGTTCTCCCCATGTCCGCATTGGGTTTCCTCTCATAGTCCAAAAAACATGGATTCAAGGTGATTTGGCTGCTCTAAATTGCCCCAATATAGATGTCATAACGTCATGGGAACAGTTTGGGGAAGGCCCGAACCCGAAAGCCAGTCAGGTTTCTCGCTGTGGGATGAATTGGGAGGCCGACTGTGCTGTGTGTGTGCTGAAGTTTGACTCTGACTCAAAATGCAAATCCCATGCAAATTGGTGTGAAGCACTCTGACTCCGCCCCCGGGACGGAGCTCCAGGTCTGACCTTCAGCCGACGGAACGACGGAACCGAGCGTGATGAACCAGATTATAATCCGTCATCTGCTCTGTAATCCCGCCGTCTGTCTGGATTAACAGGCTCCGCCCACATGAAGGAGAACGTCGTGAAAGTTCCATAAACATCTGCTGACGCGCCGAAGAAGACGAGAGGCTCGTTAATTATTCAGAGGGCGTGACTTCAGCTTAATGACGAATCAGAGTCGAGTCGACTCATTTGAATCAGATTCAATTGTGAGCCACAATACAGGCAGCAGTGAGTCAGCAGTTCAGTGAACAGGAAGCTGTACTGCTCTCGGTCTGTCCCACACACACACACACACACACACACACACAAACACACACACACATGCACACACACACACACACACACACACAAACACACACAAAAACCCACACAGGCACACACTCTCTATTAGACTACACATCCACCTGATTGATCCACCTCACATCCCTTATGATGGTTCTGATGGTTCTGGTTCTGGTTCTGTATCTGTGGTAGATCACAGTTGGAGGAACGTTCCAGAACGTGAGCTACATGCTGCGGGTTAATGATCAGCTGCTTCACACACAGAACACAAGGTGAAGGTTCAGAGACTCCGCCCAAAAACAATCATCCACCTGGAGGACCTGAGTCTGAATCAGTCTGTACAGAGAGACAGAGACAGAGACACAGAGAGAGAGAGAGAGACAGAGAGAGAGAGAGAGACAGAGAGAGACAGAGACAGAGAGACAAAGAGACAGAGAGACAAAGAGACACAGAGAGACAGAGACACAGAGAGAGAGAGAGACAGAGAGAGACAAAGAGAGAGAAACCGAGAGACAGAGACAGAGAGACAAAGAGACACAGAGAGACAGACACAGAGAGAGAGAGACACAGAGAGACAAAGAGAGAGACACAGAGAGACAAAGAGAGAGACACAGAGAGACAAAGAGAGAGACACAGAGAGACAAAGAGAGAGACACAGAGAGACAGAGGCAGAGAGACAGACACAGAGAGAGAGAGACACAGAGACAAAGAGAGAGACACAGAGAGACAAAGACAGAGACACAGAGAGAGAGAAACCGAGAGACAGAGACAGAGAGACAAAGAGACAGACACAGAGAGACAGAGACAGACACAGAGACAGAGACAGACATGGAGACAGAGAGACAGAGACAGAGAGAGAGACTCCACCAAAAACAATCATCCACCAGGAGGACCAGAGTCTGAATCAGTCTGTAAAGAGAGACAGGGACAGAGAGAGAGAGACAAAGAGAGACACAGAGACAGTGAGAGAGAGACAGAGAGAGAGAGACAGAGACAGAGAGAGAGAGAGAGAGAGAGAGACTCCACCCAAAAACAATCATCCACCAGGAGGACCAGAGTCTGAATCAGTCTGTACAGGAACGTCATGGACAGAGAGACAGAGAGACAAAGAGAGAGAGAGAGTTCTGTCTCCACCAGCAACTCAGAGATACAGACGTTATATAAACACCTACAAACTGATGCTTCCACAGATACACACTGAACACACACCTAACGTTACACACACACACACACACTCACACACACACACACACACACACACACACACACGGCTGTCACATGTGTAAACATGCCGATCTTATCGTCCCGTTTGTCCAGAACCTTTTTATTTTATTTTTTTAAATGCTGACAGTCCCCATGACATCCAGAGGAGAACCTTTTATACACCTATACACGATATAGGGGCAATTAAGAGCAGTCAATTCACCTTGAATCTGTGTTTGGACTGTGAGCGGAAACCGGAGAACCCGGAAGAACATCATCATATATAACACTTTATAACAACATTATGGGGAAGGCCCGAAGATGAATAACCACGCCGAGCGAACAGAAGGCCAATCAGCAGCTTTCAATTTATTCTCAGAGACAAAATATATAAAAATAAAGAGTTCCGATCTTTTACTGCGCATCAGAACACCAGAACCGACAGGTGGGTGGAGCTTCACCTGCCGCCCGAGCCAATAGCACGCGAGCGTTCTACGTTCTAATGATGTCTGAGTGTACGTCCTGCAGAACGCTCGCACCGGAACCCGCCGCCTTCATCTGCACGGTTACCGAATTTGGTTACGGTTGCCGTGGAAACGCTCACATCCGAAGAAGAGGCTGAGCGCCAAGGGTCAGGGTTTTAAATACAGCGCCGTCGTCACGGCGACCTATTTAAAATCCATCAGCTGGATTACACGAGCCTTCTCAATCCAGAACACAGGCAGAACTAATGGAGCACGGAGCCCCCACACCATCACACCTCGACCCATCAGCCTGAACACAGGTGTGAAACAGCCCAGAACACAGCGTCCCAGGTTCAAACAGACTGCACGGGATTAAGATTGGGATTAAGAGGTGGAGATTAGAGTTGGATTAAAGGTAAAACCGAGGTCACACATTCAGGTGACCCATATTCTAAATAAATCCCAAATCGAATTTAAACTCTAAAAAAAAAAAAAAAAAAAGAGCGGGGATTAAAATCTAGATTAAAAACCGCAGCTGGGATTAAGATTAAAAATGGGATGAGGATTGAAATTAGTACTACAGGCGTGATTAAGGGCAGGGCAAATATCGGATTGGATTATTCCGACTCCGAATGAGAATAAAATGGATTACACTCAACTGGAGTTGGGATTATTTGTTGGGTTAAAACGGGATTAGGCTTAAAGTTGCAATTCAACATGTGATTAAGATATGGGTTTGAGTAAAGATTAGGGTAGGACTGAGATTAGAGATTAAGATTGGAACTAATGGAGGGATTAAATTTAAAAGTCTGTAATGGAGTTAGCTTTAGAGTTACGGAGGGATTAGCTGTTAGAGAGGTTTGGGTTTGGGATTAGGGATTAGCGGGGCGACGTGAAGTTTAAAGCTGAGATTACAGGTGGGTTTAAGGCTGACTCGTTTACGTTTAGGATTAATGACCGCACTTTAAAAGTGGGTTTAAGTTTGGAGTTGGGATTAAAACGAGGTTTGGAAATGAGATTGAGATTAGAACCAGGTTCAGGATTAGGATTATCTTTGGGAGCTGAGTCCATGTGCTACATGTCTGACTCACTGCTGCATTACTGCTCACACTTTGGTAAATACCCCCCCCCCCCCGTGTGTGTGTGCATGCGGAGGAGTTTGTGTGTGTGTGTGTGTGTGTGTGTGTGGAGGTGTGTGTGTTTGTGTGTGTGTGCATGTAGAGGAGTGTGTGTTTATGTGCAACTGGAGAAATGTGTGTGTGTGTGTGTGCATGTAGAGGAGTGTGTGTATCTGCATGTGGAGAAGTGTGTGTGTGTGAGCATGTAGAGAAGTGTGAGTGTGTGTATGTAGAGGAGTGTGTGTGTGTGTGTGTGTATGAGCATGTAGAGAAGTGTGAGTGTGTGTATGTAGTGGAGTGTGTGTGTGTGTATGTATGTAGAGGAGTGTGAGTGTGTGTGTATGAGCATGTAGAGGAGTGTGTGTGTGTGTGTGTGTAGTGGAGTGTGTGCATGTGTGTGTGTATGTAGAGGAGTGTGTGTGTGTGTGTATGAGCATGTAGAGGAGTGTGTGTGTGTGTGTGTGTGTGTATGTGTAGGAGTGTGTGGACGAGCATAAACGGTGATGATGCTGTAAAAGCTCTCTGGTGTGTGTAGGTGTATTCAGATATGTGTGTGTCAGTGTGTGTGTGTGTGTGTGCGCGGGAGAGAAATAACACTGTATGAGCAGCCGGAAGAGAATCTCTTGAGTGTGTGTGTGGGTGTATTCAGCCGTGTGTGTGTGTGACTGAAGAGTGTGTAGGTTGGGTATATAAAGCAATAAAAGCTTGAGTGTGTGTGTGTCAGTGTCAGTGTGTGTGTGTGTGTGTGTGTGTGTGTGTGTGTGTGTGTCAGTGTGTGTGTGTGTGTGTTTCAGGTGGGTGGAGGTCGGTGGTAGCGCAGCATGATGTTGAAGGAACGTGCGAAGTTGTTGGAGAGCGAGCAGCTGGCTCCTTCGTCCATCATGGGCAGCAGGAACGCAAACAGCAGCAGAGCGAGGAGGAGGAGCTGCAGAGGGAGGGCCACGCGACACACACGGTACAGGAAACCGCAACAGCTGCCCTGCTGACACACACACACACACACACACACACACACACACACACACACACATTAATGTAAACACCCCCCCACCATCAATTATTAACGTCCCGTCATTAACACTCATCACTGTTAACCATCAGATTAAAGCTACCGTATGTAACATCCATCCATCCATTATCTCCCGCTTTATCCTCTATTAGGGTCCCGGGGGGGTTCCCCATGCCCATCCAGGGGAGAACGTTTCGGGCGCTGGGCAGATACACCCAGGACAGGACGCCAATTTATCGCTGGGACAGATAAATTGGACTCACACAGACACACTCTATATGGGGCAATTTGGAGAACTCAATTGACCTTGATCTATGTTTTTGAACTGTGGGAGGAAACCGGAGAACCCGGAGGAAACCCACGCGGACACGGGGAGGGGAGGGGACACGGTGTCCCGATATCCGCTTCTCATTCAGTCTGCACTTAAACATGAGAAGAGACCCCACGTCTTTAACGAAACTCCTGAAGTTACATACGGCAGCTTTAAATACGGCAGCTTTAAATACGGCAGCGCGTAGGCTTTTCAGGCACGGAACGTTCCCTCCGTCTCCAGCACGCGTCCCAATATCAGGAACAGCATGCCCTCATGAGGTACACACACCCTCCTTAAATATTAAAGCTACCGTGTGCAACACCTCGGGGTGGAGAGTTGAAAGGAAAGGTTCGAGAGCAGGTGGAGGACAAACGGAGCCTCCATGAGGTTGTTGTTTTCACCGTCCCCTCGTGACGCAGGTCTCTGAACTCGCATATCGCAGCTTTAATAAGTGGATCGTTCATTGGAAGCGCGACGGTGGAGGTGTGCGTGGTGCAGTCATGCCGGGATAGGACTCGGGTGACGTGTCGGTGGTGTCGGAGGCTCACGTCCGCGCAGACGCTGATGAAATCCGGTTCTGCGCTGAGTCACCCGTCCGTATGACTCACGGGTCGCCGGGAAAATGAATTCACACGTTCGGAGGCGAGAACCGCCGGCACCGCCGCGCCCGGATCGCCGGGAGAACCGGCTTATTAGAGAACGCTGTGAACCACCCACTCCTGAGCTCTGACAGTGGGCACAGCGGGCACAGCGGGTCCCATACAGAACCCCCCCCCCCAACGCCTCTGTAGGGCTGCTGAAGATCACAGAGGCTCAGAGAGAGAGAGAGCGAGAGAGAGCGAGAGAGAGAGAGCCTCACAGTGAGTGAGAGAGAGAGAGCCTCACAGTGAGTGAGAGAGCCTCACAGTGAGTGAGAGAGAGAGAGCCTCACAGTGAGTGAGAGAGAGAGAGCCTCACAGTGAGTGAGAGAGAGAGCCTCACAGTGAGAGAGAGAGCCTCACAGTGAGTGAGAGAGAGAGAGCCTCACAGTGAGTGAGAGAGAGAGAGCCTCACAGTGAGAGAGAGAGAGCCTCACAGTGAGAGAGAGAGCCTCACAGTGAGTGAGAGAGAGAGAGAGAGACAGAGAGAGAGACAGAGAGAGAAAGAGAGCCTCACAGTGAGAGAGAGAGAGAGCGAGCGAGAGAGAGCGCCTCACAGTGAGAGAGAGAGAGAGACAGAGAGAGAGAGCGCCTCACAGAGAGAGAGAGAGAGAGACAGAGAGAGAGAGCGCCTCACACAGAGAGAGAGAGAGAAAGCCTCACAGTGAGAGAGAGAGAGAGAGAGACAGAGAGAGAGAGCGCCTCACAGAGAGAGAGAGAGAGAGAGACAGAGAGAGAGAGCGCCTCACACAGAGAGAGAGAGAGAAAGCCTCACAGTGAGAGAGAGAGAGAGAGAGAGAGTGAGATAGAGTGTAAGAGCCTCACAGAGAGAGCGAGCGAGAGAGCCTCACAGTGAGAGAGAGAGAGAGAGCGAGCGAGAGTGTCAGAGCCTCACAGTGAGAGGGTGAGAGAGAGAGAGCGAGCGAGAGTGTCAGAGCCTCACAGTGAGAGAGTGAGAGAGCGAGCGAGAGAGAGAGCCTCACAGTGAGAGAGAGAGAGAGAGCGAGCGAGAGTGTCAGAGCCTCACAGTGAGAGGGTGAGAGAGAGAGAGCGAGCGTGAGAGAGAGAGCGAGCGAGAGAGACACAGAGAGAGAGAGAGACACAGAGAGAGAGAGAGAGCGTGAGAGAGAGAGAGTGAAAGAGAGAGAGAACAGAGAGAGAGAGAGAGAGAACAGAGAGAGAGAGAGAGAACAGAGAGAGAGAGAGAGTGAGAGAGAGAGAGAACAGAGAGAGAGAGAGAGAGAGAACAGAGAGAGAGAGAGAGAGAGTGAAAGAGAGAGAGAACAGAGAGAGAGAGAGAGAGAGAGTGAGGAGAGAGAGAGAACAGAGAGAGAGAGAGAGAGAGAGAGAGTGAAAGAGAGAGAGAACAGAGAGAGAGAGAGAGAGAACAGAGAGAGAGAGAGAGAGAACAGAGAGAGAGAGAGAGAGAGAGAGCCTCACAGTGAGTGAGAGAGAGAGAGCCTCACAGTGAGTGAGAGAGAGAGAGCCTCACAGTGAGAGAGAGAGCCTCACAGTGAGTGAGAGAGAGAGAGCCTCACAGTGAGTGAGAGAGAGAGAGCCTCACAGTGAGTGAGAGAGAGAGAGCCTCACAGTGAGAGAGAGAGCCTCACAGTGAGTGAGAGAGAGAGAGAGAGACAGAGAGAGAGACAGAGAGAGAAAGAGAGCCTCACAGTGAGAGAGAGAGAGAGCGAGCGAGAGAGAGCGCCTCACAGTGAGAGAGAGAGAGAGACAGAGAGAGAGAGCGCCTCACAGAGAGAGAGAGAGAGACAGAGAGAGAGAGCGCCTCACACAGAGAGAGAGAGAGAAAGCCTCACAGTGAGAGAGAGAGAGAGAGAGACAGAGAGAGAGAGCGCCTCACAGAGAGAGAGAGAGAGACAGAGAGAGAGAGCGCCTCACACAGAGAGAGAGAGAGAAAGCCTCACAGTGAGAGAGAGAGAGAGAGAGAGTGAGATAGAGTGTAAGAGCCTCACAGAGAGAGCGAGCGAGAGAGCCTCACAGTGAGAGAGAGAGAGAGAGCGAGCGAGAGTGTCAGAGCCTCACAGTGAGAGGGTGAGAGAGAGAGAGCGAGCGAGAGTGTCAGAGCCTCACAGTGAGAGAGTGAGAGAGCGAGCGAGAGAGAGAGCCTCACAGTGAGAGAGAGAGAGAGAGCGAGAGTGTCAGAGCCTCACAGTGAGAGGGTGAGAGAGAGAGAGCGAGCGAGAGAGACACAGAGAGAGAGACACAGAGAGAGAGAGAGAGCGTGAGAGAGAGAGAGTGAAAGAGAGAGAGAACAGAGAGAGAGAGAACAGAGAGAGAGAGTGAGAGAGAGTGAGAGAGAGAGAGAACAGAGAGAGAGAGAGAGAGAGAGAGAACAGAGAGAGAGAGAGAGAGAGAGAGTGAAAGAGAGAGAGAACAGAGAGAGAGAGAGAGAGAGAGTGAGAGAACAGAGAGAGAGAGAGAGAGAGAGAGTGAAAGAGAGAGAGAACAGAGAGAGAGAGAACAGAGAGAGAGAGAGAACAGAGAGAGAGAGAGAGTGAGAGAGAGAAGAGAGAGAGAGAGAGAGAGAGAGAGTGAGAGAGAGAGTGAGAGAGAGAGAGAGAGAAAGAGAGAGAGAACAGAGAGAGAGAGAGAGTGTGAGAGAGAGAGTGGGTGGATGCTGTATTCTGTTCAGTGCAGTAATTACAGATGATTCAGATCAAAGCCTCAGTGATGTCATCATTTTATACAATTATTTTTAAATTCATAATGAATATTAATTAGACTGACAGGTTTATAGGACACGCCCTCTTTACTTAGACTGACAGGTTTATAGGACACGCCCTCTTTACTTAGACTGACAGGTTTATAGGACACGCCCTCTTTACTTAGACTGACAGGTTTATAAGACACGCCCCTTTACTAAGACTGACAAAAACAAGACACTCCCCTTTTTTTTTTTTGGGACTGACAGGTATGGAGGACACACCCCTTTACAGGACTGACCGGTGAACAGGCCACTCCCCCACTAGAACATCAGGGTCACAGTGAACTGTATATAAGAGTTCCAGATTTAGAACGAGGGCGTGTCCTGGTTCCAGGCAGTTTCCATAGAAACCACATGTATTTACAGAGGGATAACAGCAGGTGGCATGCGACCGGGTCTTTCTGCCCCACAGGGGTAATTACTGCCCCCCCCACGAAATGAGTCGCAGAGGAGGCCACGGCGGCGCCATACCAGGTTCTCTGTTCTCCAGCAGAATCCTGACCCACTTAAACAAAGCGCCCCCTTCAGCACACAGAGGGAAGCGCACCTGCCCGTCACTCGGCTGGAACCTGAGAGACGAGTCTGTTTACGCGGCGAGAGACGGAGGTGTGAAAGGAGGTGTTAATCCCACGGAATTTGGGAAACCATCCAGGAGGCTCTGCACGCCTCCTCACAAACCCCCGACGTCCCGCCGGCAGCCGCCAAATTAAATCTGGCCTGTGAGGTGGACGAGTAGGCGGGCGAGCAGCAGCCAGGTTCTGCGTTCACGGCTTAAAAGATATGGATATTTATTTACGGCCAAAAATCTGAATATATAACCAATTATAATCAATATAATCAATAATAATCAATAAATCAGCAACCGATAAACAACCGGCAGCATCCCAAATCACCTCCTACATACTACAGAGGGCAAAACCAAAAAAAAAAGGTACCTTTCTGTCCCTGACCAGCTCCTCCTGCACCTCCTGGAACAGAAACATTGGATCAGACGACGTTACAACACCTCCCTCTTG
Organism: Corydoras sp. C115; assembly: GCA_019802505.1. Classification (NCBI taxonomy): domain Eukaryota; kingdom Metazoa; phylum Chordata; class Actinopteri; order Siluriformes; family Callichthyidae; genus Corydoras; species Corydoras sp. C115. Next base: position 35,441 of record JAFMOC010000739.1, on the reverse strand, counting down.
TGGCCGAAACCGGTCATTGCGTCACATCAATGTTTAAATAAATCAGATGTAGATTACAGAAGGATACGAACTTTCAGCTTCATCAGATTTATCCTCTATTAGGGTCGCGGGGGGGGGGGGGGGTTCCCCATGCCCATCCAGGGGAGAACGTTTCGGGCGCTGGGCAGATACACCCAGGACAGAGGGGCAATCTATCGCTGGACACGCACTCACTCACACACACACTCTCTATATGGGGCAATTTAGAAAACTCAATTGACTTGATCCATGTCTTTGGACTGTGGGAGGAAACCGGAGAACCCGGAGGAAACCCACGCGGACACGGGGAGGAGAACATGCTAAACCACTAAGCCACCGTGCTGATCTAATGTTAAACGAACTACACAACTGTCTCAGATATCAATATTCTATAGTGTAAAACTGCAGCAACAGTTTAGGGAAGTACCTTCCCTGTTCCCTAATCTTTAACCCTAATCTTAACGGGGGGGGGGGGTTCCCCATGTCCATCCAGGGGAGAACGTTTCGGGCGCTGGGCAGATACACCTAGAACAGGGGGGCAATCTATCGCTGGGTTCACACTCACTCTATATGGGGCAATTTGGAGAATTCAATTGCCCTTGACCCATGTTTTTGGACTGTGGGAGGAAACCGGAGAACCCGGAGGAAACCCACGCAGACACGGGGAGGACATGCAAACTCCACCCAGATGGGGATTCGAACCGGGAATGTCTAGGGTTCTTGTACCCTATTTTTTTCCTTTAGGGTCATAGACTACGGACAGAGCCGATAATCGGGCCGAGTCGTGTTTCTGGCGCCCCCTGTTGGCCGTACCTTAAATTTCGGCTGCGCCTTGGACGCCTCGGCCTCCTTCAGTTTGGATTTGTAGAGCATCCACCTGTAGCGCAGCTCCTCCAGCCCAGCGTCGCCCTCTGCTGCCTCGCATGAGACCAGCAGCTGCTGGAACTGGACCTGACCCCGCGGGACGGCGGCGCGGAGACCCTGCGCACACGCCCCCACAGAACGTCTTTACTTTTATACTTAAAGGGACGGACACGTACCTCTGGAACGTGAGAACTTTGGAGAACCTTCAGCGCGTTCCGTCGGATCTTCGGCTCTTGGGTGCTTGCGGTCGCGAGTTTGCCGTTCTGCTGACTCAGCCAGACCTCGAAGCGACTCCGGAGCCCCTCCCACTCGGGACCGCCCTCGCCCCCCGCCCCACTCGACTGGGGGAGGAGTTATAAGTATTTACAGTGTAGTGAGTGTATGTAATACAATGGAATCACATCTTAGAACCGTAGCGAGGATTCTCACCTGGATGAGGAGCGAGGAGGCGTGGCCCGATGCCCCCCCACCCGGAGGACCCGGACTGCTCTGGTCTCCAGAACCCGTCGACCTGCCCCGCGCCCCGGAGGCGTGCGACGCGCCCCGGTTCTCGAGTTGCTCTTTGAATTTTGCACGACCTCCACAGCTCTCAGCCTCTCGTCCACCCCCCCGAGCCCCGCCCGCTCTCGCCGCCAGGTCCACTTCATCCGTCGCGGCCGACGTGCCGCGGTCACCTCGGTCAAAGGGCGTCCGATCCGACTGTTCCGGACGCCGGGGCGAGACGGCCGACGGCGGTCTGACGCTCTGCTTCTGCCCCGAGGAACCGAATCCGGGTGCGGGGGGTCCCGCGGGGGGTTCCGTCTGCTCCAGCCTGAGGAGGTCCTCCAGCGTCGGATGTGAGGAGAATGAGGGAGCGGGTTCTGCAGAGGTTCCGGCTTCGGTCATCACTCTAAAGCAACGGCAACGAGTAAGAAATCTGAACAGAAATCGGCCTTTCTGACTGAGATTTGCATGTTCTCCTTTTTGGGGAGAACATGCAAATCTTCCAGTTTAAAAAAAAACATACTAGAAGAAACTTATATACTTATAAGCAAAAAAGCAATGTATAAGAAAGGTGAATATGAAAAGGCTTTCTGACTGAGATTTGCATGGTCTCCCCAGGGGGGAGGGAGATTTAGGGAGAACATGCAAAACTTCCAGTTAAAAAAAAAAAAAAAAACATACTAGAAACTCATAAGAAACAGTGATGTATATGAAATGTCAATGTGAAACAGGCTTTCTGACTGAGATTTGCATGTTCTCCTATTTGGGGAGAACATACAAATCTTCCAGTTAAAAAAAAAAAAAACATACTAGAAGAAATTTATACACTTATAAGAAAAAAAAGCAATGTATAAGAAAGGTGAATATGAAAAGGCTTTCTGACCGAGATTTGCATGTTCTCCCCAGGGGGGAGGGAGATTTAGGGAGAACATGCAAAACTTCCAGTTAAAAAATACATACTAGAAGCTTATAAGAAAAAGCAATGTATGAGAAAGGTGAATGGGAAATAGCCTTTCTGACCAAGATTTGCATGTTCTCCCAGGGTGGATGGAGATTTAGGGAGAACATGCAAAACTTCCAGTTTAAAAAAACATACTAGAAACTCATAAGAAACAATGATGTATATGAAATGTCAATGTGAAACAGCCTTTCTGACTGAGATTTGCATGTTCTCCTATTTGGGGAGAACATACAAATCTTTCAGTTAAAAAAAAAAAAACATACTAGAAGAAATTTATACACTTATAAGAAAAAAAAGCAATGTATAAGAAAGGTGAATATGAAAAGGCTTTCTGACCGAGATTTGCATGTTCTCCCTAGGGGGGAGGGAGATTTAGGGAGAACATGCAAAACTTCCAGTTAAAAAAAAAAACATACCAGAAACTCAGTGTTGTATATGAAATGTCAATGTGAAACAGGCTTTCTGACTGAGATTTGCATGTTCTCCTATTTGGGGAGAACATACAAATCTTCCAGTTAAAAAAAAAACATACTAGAAGCTTATAAGAGAAAGCAATGTATATGAAAGGTTAAATTGAAATAGCCTTTCCAGCCTGAGATTTGCATGTTCTCCCGGGGTGGAGGGAGATTTAGGGAGAACATGCAAATCTTCCACAGTTAAAAAGAAAACATACCAGAAACTTATAAGAAACAGTGATGTATATGAAATGTCAACGTGAAATGGCCTTTCTGACTGAGATTTGCATGTTCTCCTATTTAGGGAGAACATGCAAATCTTCCAGTTAAAAAATACATACTAGAAGCTTATGAGAAAAGCTATGTATAAGAAAGGTGAATGGGAAATAGCCTTTCTAGCCTGAGATTTGCATGTTCTCCCAGGGTGGAGGGAGATTTAGGGAGAACATGCAAATCTTCCAGTTAAAAAAAAAACATGCTAGAAGCTCATAAGAAGCAGTGATGTTTATGAAATGTCAATGTAAAATAGCCTTTCTGACTGAGATTTGCATGTTCTCCTATTTGGTGAAACAGATTTGTGGAAGATTTGCATGTTCTCCCACTCAGGGAGAACATGCAAATCTTCCACAGTTATAAAAAAATACTACAAACTTATATGAAACGGTGATGTGTAAGAAATGTCAGTCAAATAGGCTTTATGACTGAGATTTGCATGTTCTCCCCCAGGGTGGGAGAACATGCAAATCTTCCACAGTTAAAAAAAATATATACTAGAAGCCTATGAGATGATTTTAAATTTTAATTAAACAAATAAAAAGTCCATCCGACCTCTGACCTGTCCTCTGACCTGTCCTCTGACCTGTCCCATGCCCTGTCCTCTGACCTGGGGCCTTCCCCAAACTGTCTTCCCAAAGCAGCTCACCTGTGCAGCTGTTCAGACGGAGGGACTTCAGGGTCCCCCAGGAGCCGCGCAGGCCCTCGAGGTCATGCCGGATGTGAACTCCGCCCTCGTCCGAGGTTTTCTGCAAAACCGACTGACCCAGAACCTCGGTCCTCTGCAGCTCCAGCTCCTTCTCTGGAAACTCGTCCAGCGCCCTCTGCAGGCCCACAGGAGAAACGCAGCGGAGCGAAAGACACAGAGGAACAAAGCAGGGGGTCGGAGGACGGTCGGAAAAACAAACTTTAAAAACGGTGGAATCGAAGGATTAAAGGGTGGAACCTCCGCCTCATGGTGGCGCTGCTCCACGTTCCACGTCCCGTCGGGGCCGCGGAACGACTCGAGCTTCTGTGTAGTGATCATCAGCCACTTCTCCATGTTCAGCAAACTGTCACGGAACGTCTCGTGCTCGGAGATGTTCTCCTCGCACTCCCTTACCTTCAGCTGACACACACACACACACACACACACACACACAAAACACAGACACGCACACGCACACACGCACACACACGCACACACGCACACACACACACACACACGACGAGGTTAAAACATCTCCTGAATAAAAAATCTGACCATATTTTATTAAAACGCTTTGAAGTCGGGCAGAAAAACAAAACAGAACCCCGATTCGCTGGTTCCGCTGTGTGGGCGGAACTTCCCTAAACTGATTAAAGAAAATGGGCGTGGCCTGAAACGTGTCCGAGGAGCGATCTGGAGTGTGCACTCCACTTTAACCTCGTAACGAAGCCATCACGACTTCAGCATCTCCGCTGTTCCCATTAATCTTAGACCTCGCACCCCCCCCCCCCGCCCCCCCCGTGGCGGGGTTAAGGGACCGGAGGTTTGGGGCGAGCGAGTTCTCTCGGCACACCCCGTCCTCCCCGTCCTCCAGGCCGCGCTGCTCCGGGGTTTTTGATCAAGGTCTTCATCGTCGTCGGCATCATCAAAGCACAGCGGGAGGAAGAGCATCCAGCAGGGCGCAGCGTGGCGCCTCCCGGTGATCAGACTCTCAATTACTCTGAGCTCTGCCCCGCCCCGCCCCGACTCCTCCCCCCCACCCACCCCCCGTTACTCACCCGCACGGCCTGGAACAGCAGCCTCCAGTCGGCGTGCAGACGCTCGAACTTGGTCCGGTCCGTCACGCTGGAGGACAGCAGCGTCTCCAGGGCGACGATGTGCGCCTCGCAGTCCTCCAGGTCTCTCCTAACGACCTGCACACCGGGTTACAGTGAGGTCACAATCAAAGAACCCTCACCCCCCACCTCCCCCGGACGTCTGCCCCAACCTCTGGGGCTTTAAGACCCATCCCCAAAGTGTTGGCACCAAGAACTTCTCATTACATTTAATATTCTGCTGAAGTTACCAAGACACTTCACCCTCATTGCTCCAGGGGGCGCTGCATCAACCCTGATTGAGATACGTGTGAGTTGCCTTGGATGAAACGTCTTTCCAAAATTAACCCTTTCCAAAATTAATTAATTTCCATTCCAAATCATAGATTAGAGATGAGTGGTTAGTGGTTTGGCATGTTCTCCTCTCAGCGCTAGAGATTCCCGGTTCGCATCCCAATCTGGGTGGAGTTCGCATGTTCTCCCAGTGTCCGCGTGGCTTTCCTCCGGGTTCTCCGGTTTCCTCCCACAGTCCAAAAACACATGGATTCAAGGTCAAAGGAATTCTCCAAATTGCCCCATATAGAGTGTGCCTGTGAGAGTGAGTGTGTGTGTGCCCAGTGATAGATTGCCCCCCTGTCCTGGGTGTATCCGTTCTCCCCTGGATGGACATGGGGAACCCCCCCCCCCTCGATCATGATGACCGAAGTGGGCGGAGCTACTTGTTCTGTATTTATTTGATATTTGGCGCCATTGTAACTCAAATACATTGATTATTGAAATCAGGGGGCGGAGCTTCCCGTTCTAAAGACACTAATATAAAGCGGTGGAACTTTAAGTTTACTCTGTGGCAGCTCATTGGCTCTAAATTCAGGGGGGGGCGGGGCCTTCACGCAGTAGAGATTTTAGAAGTCTTCGCGAAGGTTGTTCTGAGGACCGTATTAGAGGCCACGCCCCCCGGTTTCGATCGGAAGGGGCGTGGCCACGTGCGCGCCGCTCACCTTCAGCCGCTCGGCCTGGCTCTTCTTGGCCAGGATGTCGGGCTGCGGTCCGTCGGCGGCGACGAAGGCGTCGTTTATGGAGCGCAGCCTCCGGTGGACGGCGTCGTGGGCGTCGCCGAAATCCTTCGTCCTGGAGATCAGACCCTGAAATCACAGATGACATCACAGTCGTCGGGGTCCTGTCGCCGTGGTAACGGCGCACTGATAAAGTAACGTTGAAGGTTAGTGGAAGGTGGCGGAGGCGAACCTGCAGGTGGTGCTTCCTCTGGAGAAGTTGGCCGTGCAGCTCCTCTCTCCTCCTCACGCCCCCCGCCAGCTCCTCCAGCAGGCCCCGGGCCTCCTCCCGGCCGAAGACGGCGCTCAGCAGGTCATCCTTCACCTGCAGCATGCTCAGACGTTCCTGCAGGTTCACGCTGTGCTTCAGGAGCTTCTGCGGAAGCAGAGCAGACGTCACGCTTCGCTCGGCAGCGGCCCCGACCTTCGTTTAGCGTTTCGTTAACTCCTCGTTAATTGACACGCCCGGTCGGGACGATTACGCTGCGCGTTTATACGTTAAGCGGCCACGGCGCGTCGACCCGCGGTACCTCGATGTTCTGCACCAGCGCCGCCACATGGCAGAACTCGCTCACGTCGGCGGAACTGTCCAGAACCTGAGCGGCGTTCCGACTCCACTGACGGAATCCACGCAAGGGTCCTGCAGGAGCTGCTTCAGCGCCGCCTCGCTGTCCGAGCTGAGGCGGGACGAACGCGCTTTAACACTGCACACACACACACACACACACACACACACACACACACACACACACACACACACACACACACACACACACACACAGTGTGGTTAACTATGTCTGCTTAGTTCGACAGTTAAGAACAGTTTTATAAATTTAATCTCATTATCCATCCGTTATCCTCCGCATTATCATCTATTAGGGTCGGGGGGGGGGGGGGGGGGGTTCCCCATACCCATCTAGGGGGCGCTTCCCCATCTATCGCCACTCATCCAAACACACACTCTATATGGGAATTTGAGAACTCAATTGACTTGATGCTGTGGGAGGAAACGGGAACCCGCTGGGACACGGATACACCCATTGGGATTCCAACCGGGACCCTAGGGTGAGGAGAACCAAAACCACTCCACCGTATCGCTGGGGTCACGGGGGGAGGGGGGTTCTTGGGGGGGGGGGCTTTGGGGAACGTTTAGGAAGCTGGGCAGATACACCCAGGACAGGGTGCCAATCTATCGCTGGGCACACACTCACACACACACACTCTATATGGGGCAATTAGAGCAGTCACTTCACCTTGAATCCATGTTTTTGGACTGTGGGAGGGAACCCGGAGGACCCGGAGGAACCGACTCCACCCAGATCGAGATTCAAACCTGGATCCCCGGCGCTGAGAGGCATTGAGGAACCGAGGGGTTTGTTTGCTCGCTGGTTAATCTGACGGATTATTAATCTGAAGGATGATGGAGGAGAACCCGTGGGTCCCGTGGGCGGTTCTCACCTGTGAAAGTCCTTGACGGCGGACAGCAGTTCTGCGGACAGCGCTCGGGAGTCGTCGGGGAACCTGAACAACTCCTTCAGTCGGCCTTTCAGGTGCTTCACCCGCGGCTCCTCCACCGACAGCGCCGCCTTCACGCCCTGCAGGGGGGGGGGAAACGGGACCGAGTCAAAAACACAAGAATCAGTCTACAACCGCATGAGAGAACTGCTGTAATGTACTGTAGTGTGTGTGTGTGTCAGACATCATCTACCACTGGCCCTCCACCTTCATACAGTACACGGCATCCTGTATTCACAAACATCATCCACAAGGTGGAGCAATGAGCTGGAGGTGTTATGTGTTATCCACCACCCAAATAACACATGCTTTGAACATTAGAGAACATACCAAAGAGCCTCACAACGTCCATAGAAAAACAGAACTACAAAATGTTACTGGAGATTTACAAACAGAAGTCCATCTGTTTGATAGGTGGCGCTATGGTAACTCAAATATATTGATGATAGATAGAAGTAGGCGGAGCTACTCGTTCTATATATGTTTCATAGATAGCGCTATGTTAACATTGATGATAGAAGTGGGCGGAGCTACTAGTTCTGTAGGTGTTGGATAGGTGGCGCTATGGTAACTCAGATACATTGATGATGGAAGTAGGCGGAGCTACTCGTTCTATACATGTTTAATAGATGGCTCTATGTTAACATTAATGATGGAAGTGGGCGGAGCTACATGTTCTATAGGCGTTCGATAGGTGGCGCTATGGTAGCTCAAATGGAATGATTGAGTGAAGTAGGCGGAGCTTCTTGTTCTGTAGGTCTTCAATAGATGGCACTATTGTAATTCAAATACAGTGATGATTAATAGAAGAAGGCGGAGCTACTTTTGCTATAGATGTTTCAAAAGGTGGCGCTATGGTAACTCAGATACACTGATGATGGATGTGGGCGGAGCTACTTGTTCTATAGGTCTTCATTAGGTGGCAATATGTTAACTCAGATACACTAATGATGATGGAAGTGGGTGGAGCTACGTGTTCTGTAGGTGTTGGATAGGTGGCGCTATGGTTACTCAGATACACTGATGATGACAGAAGTGGGCGGAGCTACGTGTTCTGTAGGTGTTGGATAGGTGGCGCTATGGTTACTCAGATACACTGATGATGACAGAAGTGGGCGGAGCTACTTGTAATTCTGTAATTATTTGATATTTGGTGCTATTGTAATTCAAATGTTGATTATTGAAATAAGGGGGCGGAGCTTCTTGTTCTATAGACACAAATATAAAGAGGTGGAACTTTAGGTTTACTCTGTGACAGCTCATTGGCTACACATTCAGGGGGGGGGCGGGGCCTGCACGCAGTCGAGATCTTAGAACTTTTCGTGAAGGTTGTTCTAAAGTCTGTATTAAATAAAAATAAATATATAAAGCCACGCCCCCTGAGTTCTGATGGTCATGAATAATAATGAGCGTGATTGTTCCGCTGTGTACCGCTGTGCTTTAGAACCAGAGGGACGTTCCTTTCACTCCGGTGTCCCTCCCCGCGCAGGAATTCACCCCGGGGCTGTTCTGGCTGTCACTCAAACACGTGAGCGACGTTCCCACCTAAAACTACCCCCCCCCCCCCCCCCCCCCCCCCCCCCCACACCCCAACCCCCACCATCAGGGGAACCGCCACCAGGTCCTGGTTTGGTGGCCCCGCCTCCTCATCACTGAATCACCCAGTAGGTGTAGTATGTGTGCGATCGCATGTGAGATGTATTGGAACAGCGATTGCCGGGGGGGTGGCGTGCACTGACCGTGCAGTTCCTCCACTGGGCCAGCAGGTGCTCCTCGCTCCTCTCTCCGTCCTTGCTCTCCAGACGCTGACTCATGGCGTGCACCACCCCGCGCAGCCACCCGATGCCCTCCACCAGCTCGCCGTGGCAGACGCGGTACCGGCCCCGGGCCTCCAGCCGGCCCCTCAGCCTGTCCCGTGTGTCGGCCAGTTTGGGGCGGAGCCTCTCCCAGGCGCGCCGCAGCTCCTCGGCCTCCTCGGCGACGGCCACGGCCCCCGCGGGCGAGGTGTTGGATTTGACCGCCTCGGCAGAGACCTCCACGTGGCGCAGCGCGTCCTCCTCCCCCGCGATGCTGACGTCCAGGTCCTGTTGGGGGGGCGGGGGCGGGGGGGGGGTGTTAAAATCATAAACTCATCATCTATTTATTTTATTTACGAATCCCCCATCTGGGCGGAGTTTCCATGTCCTCCCCGTGTCCGCGTGGGTCTCCTCCGGGTTCTTCGGTTTCCTCCCACAGTCCAAAAAACATGGATCAAGGTGAATGGTGTTCTCCAAATTGCCCCATATAGAGTGTGTCTGTGTGAGTGAGTGTGTGCCCGGCGATGGATTGGCGTCCTGTCCTGGGTCTATCTGGGGGGGGGGGGGGGGGTCAGTGTTTAAAATCATAAACTCATCATCTATTTATTTTATTTACGAATCCCCCATCTGGGTGGAGTTTCCATGTCCTCCCCGTGTCCGTGTGGGTCTCCTCCGGCTTCCTCCCACAGTCCAAAAAACATGGATCAAGGTGAATTGAGTTCTCCAAATTGCCCCATATAGAGTGTGTCTGTGTGAGTGAGTGTGTGCCCAGTGATGGATTGGCGTCCTGTCCTGGGTCTATCTGGGGGGAGGGGTGGGTCACTTTTTAAAATCATAAACTCATCATCTATTTATTTTATTTACGAATCCCCCATCTGGGCAGAGTTTCCATGTCCTCCCCGTGTCCGCGTGGGTTTCCTCCGGGTTCTCCGGTTTCCTCCCACAGTCCAAAAACATGGATCAAGGTGAAGTGAGTTCTCCAAATTGCCCCATATAGAGTGTGTCTGTGTAAGTGAGTGTGTGTCCAGTGATAGGTTGCCCCCTTGTCCTGGGTGTATCTGCCCAGCGCCCGAGACGTTCTCCCCTGGATGGGCATGGGGAACCCCCCCGCCAATAATAACTGAATGAAAAGTTGCAGTACCTGCAGGGCCTGCAGCCGGCTCTCCTCCACCTCCTCCTCCACCTCCACCTCCTCGTTAAACCGGCTCACCTCCTCCGTCTTGGACGCCAGCCACGTCTGGAACCCCTGAACGGCGCGCTGGTACTCCTGATGTTCCTCCGCCACCTTCTGCACCAGCGCCAGCCTCTCCTTCCAAACAAACGGCGGATTATAACCCCGCACCGTGATGTCACAACCCCCCCCTCCCCTCCATGACATCATCTCGACATCATGTCCGGCCCGGTACCTCGGCGCCGGTGCGGACGTCCCCGTAGTCGTGGTGCAGCGCCCGCTGCGCGTCCTCGTCGACGCTGGGGTCCTGGGTGCGGTGGTGCAGCGCGCCCGCCTCCTCCAGCAGCCGGTCCAGCAGCGCCCTCTGCTCCTCCACGTCGTTGCGGATCACGCGGTGCCGCTCCACCTGCCACAGCTTCTCCTTCAGGTCCAGCTGCAGCTCCGGCCGAGGCGCCAGCAGCCGCCGCACCCCCGCCAGCCACCTGCCGAACTCCTCGTGCGCCTTCAGGTACTCGCTCCAGTGGAGCCACACCCACTCGATGCGGCTGGGACAAAGGGAGGAGAACGCACGGGTTCCAGCCAGACCGGAGGGTTGGCGCGACGTCACGACGTACCGTTTCGTGTCCTCACCTGTGACAGTGGACGATGTAGGTGGACGTCTCCTCCCACAGAGTCCTCAGCGCTTTCACTCGGCAGTGAGTCTGGCTCCTCAGCTCCTCGTCTCCGCCCTGCGCCAGCGCCTCCGCCGACGCCTGCACCGCGTCCACTTTCAGCCGGCCGTCCGCCATCGACTCGTGGACCTTCTGCGTCGAGAGCATCAACACGCGTGCTTTTTAAATGCATATTAAAGCTTTCAATTACAAAACGCAGGCTTGGCCGGGGGGCGGCACGGTGGCTTAGTGGTTTCCGGTTCGAATCCCCATCTGGGTGGAGTTTCCATGTCCTCCCCGTGTCCACGTGGGTTTCCTCCGGGTTCTCCGGTTTCCTCCCACAGTCCAAAAACATGGATCAAGTCAATTGAGTTCTCCAAATTGCCCCATATAGTGTGTCTGTGTGAGTGAGTGTGTGTTCAGCGATGGATTGGCGTTCTGGGTGTATCTGCCCAGCGCCCGAAACGTTCTCCCCTGGATGGGCATGGGGAACCCCTGGAACTTCGTTTGAGTTTTGTATTTCCATCCATCCATTATCTCACGCTTTATCCTCTTAGTAGGGTCGTGGGGGGGGGGGGGGTTCTCCATGCCCATCCATGGGAACGTCTCGGTCGCTGGGCAGATACACCCAGGACAGGACGCCAATCCATCACAGGGCACACACTCACTCACACACACACTCTATATGGGGCAATTTGGAGAATTCAATTGACCTTGATCCATGTTTTTGGACTGTGGGAGGAAACCAGAGAACCCGGAGGAAACCCACGCGGACACGGTGAGAACATGGAAACTCCACCCAGATTGGGATTCAAACTGGGAATCCCCAACGCTGAGAGGAGAACTGTGTTTTGTGTTTGTTCTGTATAAATTATTATGTTTAAAATAACAAAAAAGGCGAGCCGATTACGGCGCGATGGGATGATTATTATAATAATATCATTATTAAATAAAAAGAAATCATGTAAAAAATAAAATAAAATAAAATAAAAAAATAATAAAAAAAAGGAAAAGGAAGATGAAATGTGGGAACATAACGTAATAATGCAGAATGGGAGGAACCGGGATAGGCTCCCGGGTGGGGGGGGGGGGGGGTGTTGCATCTGTTGTAGCAGCGTTTGGCACCGATGGCAGCGGCAGTAACGTAACCGAAATGCGATAGGCGGAGTCTCACCTTCGTCTCCCTCAGTCGCGCCTCCAGCGCCTCCAGGGGGCCGTCGGTCCTGTCGTTGACCCTGAGCACCTCCTGGACGGCCTGCATCCAGGACGACGCCTCCTGCCAGCGCTCGGCAAAGTCCTGCTGCTCCTGCTGAGTCATGGCACCGGCGCCTGCACAGACGGTACGGTTCAGAACGTGCCACTCTGTGGTGCAGGGGGTTCCTGGGGATCCACCGGGCCTTCCCCAAAGTGTTCCCACTAAACTGTTCCCATAAAACGGGTCGTTTAGCTCCTTAAATCTGATTGGCTGAGCCGGTCGTCCAGCCGTGACATTATTAACAATAACACACCCCTCTGAGCTTCACATTCGTATCCATGCGTGATATACAATACATTATTATAAATCATAAAATACGGTTGTTACGATGTTAATAAACTGCGTTCTGTAATGTGGCCACTAGATGGCAGTATTTGATCATTAGAGAAACCAGAATCGGAGTAGATTACGTCACGGAAGATCAGATTATTAACGATTTTGCTTTTAATAAACGCATTTCTGAATCAAAGCTTGTTTTTTTTATTATAGTGTATCTGTAAGTGTTTTATTAAAGTAATAAGACTCTCGAGGTTGTGTATTATTGTCAATATATCATCTTTATGTGATTTATTCAGAATAAAGCCACGCCCTCTCGCACCGCATTGCTTTATTACACGATTATTATGTAATAATTAACCTAAGAAATCACAGGAACGATGTACACTTTCCTGTGTTTGTTATTTTAACACTAAATAAAATGTTGTCGTCGCTTTTGTGGATATTAACACAAAACACGTTTTCTTTAGAAAATCAAAGTAAAAAAAATCAAATCTTTCGTATCCATTTAAAAGTGTGCTGCAGGCGTTAGCTTTACTTTAGTTGCACTAATGTTCCAGCTACATAAAATTTTCAACGTATGTTCGTATCTGTGACTCAATAAAATACACGCTCTATTATACTGTGCTGTCCGATACTCTCCTTACTTTTAAGAACAATTGTACTTATAGATTCAGCACGTAAGTTTAAAGGAGGTTAGTCCTTTTCGTATATAATATATAAATACATTCACTCCGTTTTGTACAGTTTTATACACTCTGGTAAATAAAATTATTTTTTTCCTTTCAAAATTTTTTGTAAATTGTAAATTATAGTGCTATCTTTTAAATCTCTTTGTTTGTGTAAATTTTAGTGTGTGACACCGAAAAGTATGGCACCTTAATTTCTTTATACCTGGTAGAATGGCAATAAAGATATTCTGATTGTGATTTACTATTGTTTATATAAATGTCGTCATGACGATGGTGAGCCGCTCTTACGATTGATTAATGTTTCTAATCGCAATTAATTGCAAAAAACGATGTATTGTCACGTCCCTCTGTTTAAGAGGCCTGAATGAAATTAGGAGGCGTGTCTGAATACAGTTCTGTATGTGGCATATGGAGCCTGGTTTTATATATATATATATATATATATATATATATATATATATATATATATAGTGTATATTTATAATTATAAAGGAAGTGCCGTTGGAGAAACTGTTAAACGTGGAGCAGCTTCTGCTTTGTGTTTTAATGAGAATGGGATGTTTGAATCTACAGTATTTCCTGAGTGAGTCACTCTCTCCCACCGCAAACGGCCGGCCCTCCTCCCGAAACGAGAGGGGTGGGGGGGGTGGAGCACGTGGGACACTGCTGAGAGACTTTCATTACCCCTGACTGCCACAGGAGTCACGGAAACTCCCCGAACACAGCGGCTGGTCTCCACTAAAGACCTCAGAGTGCTTCATACAGAGCTCAGAGGAGAACAAAACAAAGCACCACCAACACAATCACAATCCCCGACGTCGACCACATGGCGGCCCGCGGGCCGGCGCGTTCCGCCGGCACTTGCATTTCAACGTGCAAGATGGGAGTGCAGTTTTACGATGGTAATAAACATTCTCGTTCTTGTTCTCAGACTGAAAACTGCTGAAGGGGGTTCACGTTTTCGGCTGAGTTCCTAAAATTCCTCATTTTGAATATCCCCCGCCTCCTGATGACCGCTCTGACGCAGGATTACGACGGAGCCACTGAACGTGCACTTGTGTTGAGAGAGCTCACTTACTAACCAACAGCTGCAGTAATAAAAGTCCCCCGGTCAGTCCTCCCACCGTCAGACAGAAGTTTTAGTTTCGGTAACATCACCATCATCTCCATCTTTATTTTAATACAGGTAGCTCCTTAAATCTGATTGGCTGAGCTGTTTGTCCAGTCATAACATCATTGTCAACACACACCTCTGAGCGCTTCACATTCGTATCAATGCGTGATATACAATACATTATTATAAATCATAAAATACAGATTAATATAAACATTGTGAATAAATCACGGGGTGGAAGTGTACTCTGCAGTGTGTGATTTATTCAGAATGATGCCACGCCCTCTTGTACCTTACTGCTTTATTAAACTTAAACTCATGTTTTTACTTAACATAACAAGAACCTGAATCCCCGGCTCTAAGACTCCACCCAAAAAAAAAATCACACCAGATAAAAGAATCTGTTAGATTTTGGCCTCATAAAAGTCATTATTATTATTATTATTATTATTATTATTCGTATTTACATTGTTATTATCACTTGTATTTTCGTCTGTGTTATTATTATTCGTATTACTTCTAGAGGATCTTACAGCGGTGACAATGTCTCTAAACCGAATAATAATTTAATTTTAGTTAATAAAAATTTACATAACGTATCATATTAAGTATAAAATTAGTACCCTGCTGTTTGAGAGTGATATTACGAATCACACCCTCAAATACATAACTTTTTATTCGATGCCTATTGTATTTGAGTGAAACAAACTCTTATTTTATTTAAATAAGTTGAATTTAGTTGAATGAAGTTATTTGTAATTAATATTTATAATTCTGATGATTTTGCAGAACTGAGTCACATCAACACCTGAGGATTTGCATGACGGTTTCTAAACAATGTGTTATTATAATAACGACCACGTTACACACACACACACACACACACACACACACACACACACAACAAGTCTTAACCACAACACACACACACTCTCGCTCTCACACACACACAACCAACATATCTTAGCCACAACACACACACACACAACAACAAATCTTAATCACAACACTCTCTCTCTCTCTCACACACACACACAACACATCCTAACAACACAAAACACACAGACCACGTCTTAAGCACTCTCTCTCTCTCTCTCTCACACACACACACACACACTGAAACACACACACACTCACACACACAGACCACGTCTTAATCACCACTACACACTCACACACACCACGTCTTAACCACCACTACAACACACATACATATTCATACACACACACACGTCTTAAGCACACACTCACACACACACTATGTCTTAACCACCACTACAACACACATACATACATACATACATACACATATACACACACACACGTCTTAAGCGCACACACTCTCACACACACACCATGTCTTAACCAGCACTACAACACACATACATATTCATACACACACACACACACACACGTCTTAAGCACACACTCACACACACACACACTATGTCTTAACCACCACTACAACACACATACATACATACATACATACACATACACACACACACACACACACACGTCTTAAGCGCACACACTCTCACACACACACACCATGTCTTAACCAGCACTACAACACACACACACACACACACACACACACACACACACACACTCACAGAGTGAACTTTGTCTCGTTGCTGCAGCGTCTTTACGGTATGTCCGTTACGCTGACTGACCCGCAGTCTTTCTGAATGATGACGTAATGGATCAGAGTTCTCACCTTCAGAACATCAGAGAACCTTCAGAGAGCGACGCTGTTCGGCGGAGCTGAACTCTCTGAGCGCTCGCCGTCGTTACTCTGTCTGTGTGTGTGTGTGTGTGTGTGTGTGTGTGTGTGTCCGTCGTGCGCATGCGCCCACCCCGGGCCGCGCGTGCGCCGCCGCTGACCCGCTTCATTACCAACGACGGCCGAGCGCGCGCGCCTCACGCGCTCGCTAATCCCGCCTCGCACGCGCGAAACAATCATTTACTTTAATTATTAATCAGAATTAATCATTTACGTTCGTCATTTACATTCATCAGAATTAATCAGTCGATTCATCAATCAGCGCAGCGCCCGAACACGGCCACTCAGACTTGAAACGAGATTATAAGAGATTAGATTTTACCTCAGGAGCGTCGTGTCGCGCTGATGGGGTTTGTAGTTCTGAGGCGGCATTCTGTAGTCCATCAGGCTCCCTGCATCCGGGGCCCAAACTCAGAGAACGCTTAGTTCAGGGGCCAAACAGTTATTAAAAACACACTGACAGCAAATGTCTTCTGAACATGAAACGGAATAAAAACAGGAATAATAATAATTCTAATAATAAAAAATAAATGTTCCTCGTGAGGTAACCTCATTAGTCAAGGCTGTGGTCGCACTGCATCATGGGATGTGTAGTTTTTTTTTTTGGAAATAATAGATCAATGTGAAATGATCTCGCAGGCCGGATATGGTTATTACTCGGGTGGTGTGTTATAACGCGTGTTATAAAGTGTAATAGTGGAGGCAAGTGATAGCAGCCATACCCTCTCAGGGTTCGGGTGGGACGGGGGGCCAAAATTCAAGTCTAAGAAAACAGAAACTCTGACCCTTAACATGTTAAAGAACGAAGAACCTTTTTATTCAAACACTGATTCAAGAAAGCGATGTGTATATACACACACAGATGCTCCACCTCCACCCCCACCACAGACCCCCACCCCCCACTGATCCTAAAACAGACAAATCTGAAGAATCAGACCGGAAACGAACAGAAAAACCCTCGGATCAGACGTCCATGATGGAGTCCACAACAGAACATCTGATTATTTACAGCACACAGCATGTCCACGAACTCTGATACAGGACGTTCCTGCGTACCGGGGGACCGGGGGACCGGGGGACCGGGGGACCGGATACAGTGGGACGGTCCGATCAAAGAAAAGAAGAGAGGACCGAACACGGCTTGCAAAATTGGTTTACGTTTAACGGACACGTCACACACAGAACCTAAAGTGAATAAGAACGTACCTCATTATCATCAACGCAACCAATCACCGTCAGAGGCTCATGAATAATTCAGTGGGTCGTCCAATCTCGATACGCCGTGGGTGCAGCGTTCCTCGTTCATAAGCAGACGCACACAGACGTCACGGACCGAGGACTTACACCGTACGGCGTCCTCAGATCCATGAAATACAGACGACACGAGAACCGCGACACCGCCACGTCCCGCCCGCCGCTTCCACGCTGCCGACGGGTCACGAGTGAGGTCTGTGGACAAAGGGACCTGGCCGACAATCGGCATTCTAGTTCGTCCCACGGGTGTACGATGGCCTTGCGTGTGGATCCTCCACACCAAGGCCTGGAGGGAACGTGGGACTTCCCCAAACTGTTTTCACTAAGTTATATGCAAACATTCTATTTGCCAATAGCAATGGGGGCGGCGCGGCGGCTTAGAGTTCAGCATGTTCTCCTCTGAGCGCTGGAGATCCAGGTTCGAATCCCGATCTGGGAGACGTTCCCATGTTCTCCCTGTGTCCGCGTGGGTTTTTCTCCGGGTTCTCCGGTTTCCACCCACAGTCTAAAAAGATGGATTCAAGGTGAAGTGAATGCCCTAAATTGCCCCTATATAGTGTAAGTGTATGTGTGTGAGTGTGTGTCCAGTGATAGATTGGCACCCTGTCCTGGGCGCCTGAAATGTTCTCCCTTGGATGGGATGGCTTAGTGGTTTAGCATGTTCTCCTCTCAGCACTAGACATTCCCGGTTCGAATCCCCATCTGGCTGGAGTTTTCATGTTCTTCCCGTGTCCGCATGGGTTTCCTCCGGGTTCTCCGGTTTCCTCCCACAGTCCAAAAACATGGAACAAGTCAATTGAGTTCTCCAAATTGCCCCATATAGAGTGTGTGTGTGAGTGAGTGTGTGCCCAGCGATAGATTGGCGTCCAGTCCTGGGTGTATCTGCCCAGCGCCCGAAACGTTCTCCCCTGGATGGGCATGGGGAACCCCCCTGCGACCCTGATATAAGATAAAGCGGGAGATAATGGATGATTAACCCAATAATAAATAAAAATAAAATTAACCCAGTTTTAATGCGGGATAACTGTGTAACAATGTGGTCACATAGAATAAACCGGAAACTTTCGGATGCCCAGTTCCACACCTCAAGTTCTAAAAACTTAATCAGATTTAACCTAAGACCAAATATTTACTCCTGGTCCAGATGCCCCCCTGCACGGTCAGGACGAGGTGTACGAGTGGGCGGGTCTGAGACACAGCGAGGCGTCCCCCAGCGCGACACAACGAGCACTTACACTCAAATAATAATCCTGAATTACTGTGAGGTGAATCGGGACTCCCGCGGGGCGTGTCCGCGCAGCCATTAGTTTAAAGCCTGAATGAAGTCTTTCACGCGGGATCAGCTCCATTCAGCGGGACATGCCTTCCTCTGTCCTCAAACAGCCGCCGTCCATTCATTCGCTCGGCGTTTGTCGGGCCTGTCGGATGTTTCTGTGTGAACAGGAACGCGCAGAACCAACAGACGCCGGCTGCGGTGTAAACAAAGGACGCTCGGTCCTCACACGGACACTAAAACGAAGCGGACCGACGAGGTCCTGTAATCAGTCCTCACAGAGACGCAAACTATAAAGCACTCATGTTTACATTCACTCATTATCTTCAGCTTATTAGGGTCGGGGGGGTGGTGGGGGGGGGGTTCCCCATGCCCATCCAGGGGAGAACGTTTCGGGCGCTGGGCAGATACACCCAGGACAGGACGCCAATACATCACTCACTCACACACTATATAGGGGCAATTTGTAGCACTCACTTCACCTTGAGGGCAGCGCAGTGGCATAGTAGATAGCATGTTCTCATCTCGGTGCTGGAGATCAGGGTTCGAATCCCGATCTGGGTGGAGCTTCCATTGTGTAGGTTTTCTCCGGGTTCTCCGGTTTCCTCCCACAGTCCAAAATCATGGAATCAAGATAAATTAAATGCCTTAATTGCCCCTATATGGTGTGTGTCTCTGAGTAAGTGAGTGTCCAGTGACAGATCGGCGTCCTGTCCAGCAGCCCAAATGTTCTCCCCTGGATGGGCATGGAGAACCACCCCCTATGAGCCTAAGGATTAAGCAGAAGATAATGAATGAATTCACCTTGAATCCATGTTTTTGGACTGTGGGAGGAAACCCACGCAGACACAGGGAGGACATGGAAACTCCACCCAGATCGGGATTCGAACCTGGATCCCGGGGCAGACTGGCAGAAGAGCGGGAGATGTTGCTACAAAGGGGGTGTGATGGGGGGGGGGGGGGGGTGGTGGCCTCGTTCCTCTTGAGGTTAAAGGTGTGGAACCTGGTCTTTACCTCGTGATGGAACACCTCAGGAGGTGCACTACGGAGAACGTGTCCCGAACGGGCTCCAGGCGGGAGAGACCGTAATCCGATCGGTGGTTCTGGTCTGATGAGGTCTGAGCTCCTCGTGTCCTGGAGTGGGTGTGGTCGTGGGGCGTGGCCGCGGGGCGGGGCGTGGCCGTCAGCAGTACACCGACCAGTAGATCAGATTAAAGAAGATGTAGGAGCCGGGGAAGATCATGCGGGAGTACTTGTCGATGACGTGGGTGTTCTGGACGATGCTGAAGTTGCGCAGGCCTTTCTTCTTGGCTCCGGTGGACGAGGCGTTGCTGACGGACAGGTGCACCACCATGTGCTCGCGCTTCTCCGCCTCCTCCTGGGGCATCATGGGAGCCTCGGTGTAGCCGGCCAGGCTGTTGGTGTCCGCCTCGCTGTACGTCCCGTCCAGCATCATGGTCCGGGCGTGGGACAGGCCGCAGGAGCAGGACAGCGACTGGAACGCGGAGTGGACAGGGTGGGAGGTGAGGGGACGGGTTTGTACGGAAACCAAAAGGTATGTCTTGCTAAGGTTCCATACCTGAGCTCGAACCCGGTCCCGGATCTTGCGCTCCCGGCGGTCCTGCACGGTGGACAGGTAGTTGACGGCGGCGTACTCCAGCACCGACAGGAAGACGAAGACGAAGCTGACCCACAGGTAAATGTCCACCGCTTTGATGTAGGACACCCGGGGCATGGAGGCGTTCACGCCGGTGATGATGGTGGACATGGTGAGCACCGTGGTGATGCCTGAATATGGGGACGGGGGGACGGATGGACATCGTCATCATTAACCCGCAAGATTTATTACGTTAAAATTTACTAAATGGTTGGCATGTTCTCCTCTCCGCAAACGGGGTGGAGTTTCCATGTCCTCCCCGTGTCTGCGTGGGTTTCCTCCGGGTTCTCCGGTTTCCTCCCACAGTCCAAAAAACATGGATCAAGTCAATTGAGTTCTCCAAATTGCCCCATATAGAGTGTATCTGTGTGAGTGAGTGTCCAGCGATAGATTGCCCCCCTGTCCTGGGTGTATCTGCCCAGCGCCCGAAACGTTCTCCCCTGGATGGGCATGGAGAACCCCCCCCCCCCCCCCCCCCACGACCCTAATAGAGGATAAAGTGGAAGATGATGGATGGATGGAACACAAACTGGTTTTTAATTCATGTAATACAGTTCCTAACACCATCAGCCAACAGGAGGCGCTGTTGCATTACTCTTCCCTCGTCAGGGGTGCGAACGTCATGCTGTTCCATATTTAGAACGCTGCTACTGTGCCGGTGAAAAGATGCGGCCGACCGAACGTGACGGAGAAAGCGGGTGATGCAGCGCCCCCTGATGATGCGGATGATGCCCGGCCACCCGAAAGCAGCCGGCGGTGCGTCTTACCCAGGGACACGCGCGCCGGGACGGCCCTGCGGTCGATCCAGAAGGAGACCCAGGACAGCATGACCATGAGCGTCGCCGGGAAGTAGGTCTGCAGCAGGAAGAAGAAGATGTGGCGCCGCAGCGTGAAGTTGATGTACAGCCGGTTGTACCAGCCTGGGGACAGAGGTCCAAACGGGTCAGACAGAGGTCCGGACGGGTCAGACAGAGGTCCAAACGGGTCAGACAGAGGTCCAAACGGGTCAGACAGAGGTCCAAACGGGTCAGACCGAGGTCCGAACGGGTCAGACCGAGGTCCGAACGAGGTCCGACGGGTCAGAGCGAGGTCCGAACGGGTCAGACCGAGGTCCAAACGGGTCAGACCGAGGTCCAAACGGGTCAGACCGAGGTCCGAACGGGTCAGACCTAGGTCCGAACGGGTCAGACCTAGGTCCGAACGGGTCAGACCTAGGTCCTAACGGGTCAGACCGGGGTCCTAACGGGTCAGACCGAGGTCCTAACGGGTCAGACCGAGGTCCGAACGGGTCAGACCGAGGTCCGAACGGGTCAGACCGAGGTCCGAACGGGTCAGACCGAGGTCCGAACGAGGTCAGACGGGTCAGAGCGAGGTCCAAACGGGTCAGACCGAGGTCCTAACGGGTCAGACCGGGGTCCTAACGGGTCAGACCGGGGTCCTAACGGGTCAGACCGGGGTCCTAACGGGTCAGACAGAGGTCCTAACGGGTCAGACCGAGGTCCTAACGGGTCAGACCGGGGTCCTAACGGGTCAGACCGAGGTCCGAACGGGTCAGACCGGGGTCCGAACGGGTCAGACCGGGGTCCTAACGGGTCAGACCGAGGTCCGAACGGGTCAGACCGAGGTCCAAACGGGTCAGACAGTCGGGGTGGAGTTTCCATGTTCTCCCCGTGTCCGCGTGGGTTTCCTCCGGGTTCTCCGGTTTCCTCCCACAGTCCAAAACCATGGATCAAGTCAATTGAGTTCTCCAAATTGCCCCATATAGAGAGTGTGTGTGTGAGTGAGTGTGTGTCCAGCGATAGATTGCCCCCCTGTCCTGGGTGTATCTGCCCAGCGCCCGAAACGTTCTCCCCTGGATGGGCATGGAGAACCCCCCCCCCCCCCCCCCCCCCCCCCCCCCCCCCCCCCCCCCCCCCCCCCCCCCCCCCACGACTCTAAAATAGGATAAAGTGGAAGCTGATGGATGGATGGAACACAAACTGGTTTTTAATACATGTAATACAGTTCCTAACACCATCAGCCAACAGGAGGCAAACGGGTCAGACCGAGGTCCAAACGGGTCAGACCGAGGTCCGACGGGTCAGAGCGAGGTCCGAACGGGTCAGACCGAGGTCCGAACGGGTCAGAGCGAGGTCCGAACGGGTCAGACCGAGGTCCGAACGGGTCAGACAGAGGTCCAAACGGGTCAGACCGAGGTCCGAACGGGTCAGACCGAGGTCCAAACGGGTCAGAGCGAGGTCCTAACGGGTCAGAGCGAGGTCCAAACGGGTCAGACCGAGGTCCGAACGGGTCAGACCGAGGTCCGAACGGGTCAGACAGAGGTCCGAACGGGTCAGACAGAGGTCCGAACGGGTCAGACCGGGGTCCGAACGGGTCAGACCGGGGTCCGAACGGGTCAGACCGAGGTCCGAACGGGTCAGACCGGGTCCGAACGGGTCAGACCGGGGTCCTAACGGGTCAGACAGAGGTCCTAACGGGTCAGACCGAGGTCCGAACGGGTCAGACAGAGGTCCGAACGGGTCAGACAGAGGTCCGAACGGGTCAGACCGAGGTCCGAACGGGTCAGACAGAGGTCCGAACGGGTCAGACAGAGGTCCGAACGGGTCAGACCGAGGTCCGAACTGGTCAGACCGGGGTGGCTCGCGGGCGCCGTACCTGTGCTGCTGTAGAAGGCCAGGCGCGAGGTGGTGTGGAACTTCTGGATGAGGAACTGTGAGAGGGAGATCCTGTCGTCGGTGCTCAGCGACTCGTCTCCGCTCTTCCAGTAGAGCATCAGGTCCTCATCAGTGTACGCATCTGCGGAGAGGCACGCGTCAGCGCTCTGCCCTCTGCTGGACAAACCCTGTACTCACAGCACACTTACAGCTCTCCAGCTCCAGAGAACACGTCTGAGAGTCCAGAGGGAACCGGCTGAAGTCCATGTTACACGCTGCAGTGACCGTCACCCTGAAACACACACACACACACACACACACACACAAACATACACACACACAGACAGACACACACAAACAAACAGATACACACACGCACACAGACATACACACACAAACAAACAAACAGACACACAAACAAACACACACAAACAAACAGACAGACACACACACACACAGACATACACACACAGACACACACAAACAAACACACAGACACACACATAAACACACAGACACACACACAAACATAAACACACAGACACACACACACACAAACAAACAGACACACACACACAAAACATAATCACACAGACACACACACAAACATATAAACACACACAAACATACATACACACATACACAAACAGACACACATACACAAACACAAACATACACACACACATACAGACAGACATACATACACAAACAAAAACAGACACACACAAACATACACACACAAACATATAAAGACACACAAACACACACACACACATTACTATATTCTTCCTAACCCTGTATCAGTGTGTATCAGTGTGATGGCGTGCATTCGCGCTGCCCCTGTTTCTGGCGTGCAGGCCGCGAGTGTGTGTGTGTGTGTGTGTGTGTGTGTGTGTGTGTGGTGTGTGCTGCTGCTCCTCTCCCCTCATTAGGCCGCGTAACAGAACTAGGCCAGTGCCATCAATACCCCTGTTTCCTTGCCAGCGGTCAGAGCGCAGCTTTGAACTCGGCACCACCCCTCACCCCCTCACCCCCTCACCCCCTCACGCTCACAGGTAGCCTGCCCCACTTCCTACCTCACGCCGGGGGCGTGGTCCTCATCCAAATGCGCCGGCTCCGTCCCGCCGAAGGACACGGCCGGCGTCGGCGCCGAACGCCGCGTACGAGCGCCCAACGGTAACCCAAATATCTGGCGGAGTGCGACCACGGTGGAACATTGGAATGCAGATCACCTCCACCCTTCATACAGACGGGGTTTGTGGTTCTGCAGTGCAGCACCATGGACAGAGCGGGTGTCATTAGGGTGGTGGATGATGCTCAGTACTGCAGTGATGCTGACATGGTGGTGGTGCTGCAGCTGGAGGTTAAACCCTGTATCCTCTCACTGTACACTCGATTACACACCTCCACCTTATGGCTCCACCTTGTGGATGTTATCAGTGTTCACAGGATGGCTGAGAATCATCCACCGCCCTAATAACGCCTGCTGAGTGGGGGTCCTGATCATCGGAGAACATACCAAACTGGACTAGAGACCCAAAAGATGGAGGTCGCTGTGATGTAGCGAGCGTGGGTGGTGCTCACCTCAGGCTGTAGAGCACGTGGCCGTCGGGGAAGACCCTGAGCATGATGTTCTCCGTGGTGGTGTCGTGGATGAAGGACCTTTTGGAGTGCACGAAGAAGACGTCCGGAACCCAGATCTTCTTGACCAGGCGCCCGTCGAAGGTCATGCTCTTGTTGGTGGAGCTGGTGAAGGACAGCCGCTCGTCCTTCCAGTAGTGCCTCAGGTACAGGGTCATGGTGAAGTCCTGTCCAATCAGAACAATGCTTCCGTCAGGCGTCCGTCCCCGCAGAACAGAGACACCCCCATCGCGTAACCTTCCAGAACGTCTGCATCGTGTTCCATCATTCACAATAACACACACCCCCGAGCGCTTCGCATGTGTGATATACAATACATTCATTTACATCATAATATACAGATTAACATAAACAGCGAGGGGGGGCGGCACGTTGCTGTGATGGTTTGGCATGTTCTCCCTTAAGCGCCGGGAATCCAGGTTCGAATCCCGATCTGGGCGGAGTTTGCATGTTCTCCCCGTGCCTGCGTGGGATTCCTACCGGGTTCTCCGGTTTCCTCCCACAGTCCAAAGACGTGGGTTCCAGGTGAACTGAATGCTCCAAATTGCCCCATATAGAGTGTGTTTGTCTATGTGTGCGAGTGTGTGCTCATTGATAGATTGGCGTCCTGTCCTGGGTGTATCTGCCCAGTGCCCCAAACATTGTCCCTGGATGGGCATTGGGAACCCCCCCCCTCAAATACCCCCCCCCCCAACCCCAGCTGATAATCAGTGAGCCGATCGGCACTAAACTTGTTGCGACTGTTTTTATAAACTGTGTTCTATAATTTGGCCACTAGATGGCAGTTGATTGTTCGTTTAGAGAAACTAGAATCCTGTTACTCAGCGATCAGCATTCACTTTAAAAAAAAAAAAAAAAAAAAACGGACTAGATGACGTAAGCAGATTATTAACGATTAGTTTTTAATAAACGCATTTCTGAATCGAAACCTTGTTTTTTTTATTATATTGTGTTTGTAAGTGTTTATTAACACAATAA
Organism: Corydoras sp. C115; assembly: GCA_019802505.1. Classification (NCBI taxonomy): domain Eukaryota; kingdom Metazoa; phylum Chordata; class Actinopteri; order Siluriformes; family Callichthyidae; genus Corydoras; species Corydoras sp. C115. The sequence continues at coordinate 9,841 of JAFMOC010000739.1, read as the reverse complement.
CGCTCGAGGTCGTGTATTATTGTGAATAAATCACGTAAAGAGGTGGCGCCGTACTGCGCTACACGTCGGGACTGATCACGCCTCTTTATGGGGTTTATTCAGAATAAAGCCACGCCCCCTCGCACCGCGTGGCCTTAATAAATCTGTGGTTTAATAACGCGGCCTGTTCTGACGCAACCGGCGGTTTGTGAGGGAGGCAGCCCGCTCGGCCCGTACGTCGCCCCCGGGACGTGCGGGTTTCATCATGGCGGTGCAGATTAAAGGGAACGGGCGGATCATGGGTTCTAATCTCCCGACGACACACCTGTGGCGTGAACCCGATTCGCGCTGGCGTTGGAGATCAGACGCCGCTCGCGTCAGCTCACAGACTTCAGACGCGGAACAACGCTGGTGGAGTAAACACGACGACTGTCAATCAAATCAGCCCCACCCACCAAACAGAGGGAGGTACGCTGCGCGAGGCCCCCGGTTCTCGGGTGATCGGGACCGTGGACGGGGCGGGGGTGGTGGAGGACCTGCTCGGCCGTTCTCGAGCCGTTACATAAGCGGACCAATCAGGAGGAGCGTGTGATCGTATATGAAAGAGGTCTGGATGTGAAAGGCAGCGGTACCCACTGCGAGCCGTTAGAACCCAGACACGGCCTTTGAGTTTCTGATGTTGTCTGATGTTTGCATGATCCATTAGAGACTCCGTCTCTTCATCTTCATATAGAGGGCGCTCACGGGGCGGCCTGCCACACGGGGTCACTCCAATTTAAATAATCAAAACGGACAGAACGTCGTCCCCCGTGTCCTCCGCACACGCACCTCCCGTCCGACATCAGTGCCTGACCTCACAACCTGCCCCAATGACATGGACACACACTCCCATTCCAACATCACACCTGAGGGACCGTCTCAAAATAGCAGTACGGTCCAGATGGCTTTTGTAATTTGGGGTTTTGGGTTTTCACACCGACCACACACACCTTCTGCTGCCCCCGTCCCGAGCGCTGCCACTTTTAAACAGCCCGTCAAGGTTCCTGCTGCAAGGCGGCAACCATGCCAAATTTAACACGCCCCCCCCTGAGACATAAACACAGGTCATCTGACATAAAAGGAGGATCTAGAACACACTCAAAATAAAACATCAGGTAGAAGGATGGTTCAGAGCCAGAGATGCAAATAAGGGACCGTCTCAAAATAGCAGTACGGTCCAGATGGCTTTTATATTTTTGGGTTTTCACACCGACCACACACCTTCTGCTGCCCCCGTCCCGAGCGCTGCTGCTTTTAAACAACCTGTCGAGGTTCCTTCTGCAAGGCGGTAACCCTGCCAAATTTAACACCCCCCCCCCCCCGAGACATAAACACAGGTTGCCTGACATCAAGGGTGGACCCTCAGCACAGCATCTCAGAGGGGCCTGAATAATTGAACCCCCCCCCCCACTCCAAAATCCTGTAAAAAGACTGTTGAGTGTTAGAGATGCAAATAAGGGACCGTCTCAAAATGGCTGTGCTGAGCGCTGCTGCTTTTAAACAACCTGTGGCAAAGGCGGCAACCCTGCCAAATTTGACGCACCCCCTGAGACATGACGGGAGGATCCAGGCGCAATCAAAGGCCCCCCCATGTGAAGTATCTCAGAGGGGCATGAATAATTGGACACAACACCCCCCCACTTCAAAATCTTGTAAAAAGACTGTTCAGTGCAAATAAGCTTTTTTTTAGCTTGAGGTGCAAATAAGGGACCGTCTCAAAGTGTCAGTATGTTTGCTTTTAAAGTCAGGGGGCTTCCTGCTGTGAGGTGGTATGGTTCCTTAAGACACAAGACACAAGGTGGTATGGTTCCTTAGAGGGTTACAGACCATTTTGGAATATTTTGTCCCATCTTATGGTTCTAGTGTTGTCCTGCATGTTGCAGTTGGTGGTGCAGCTCTCTGACGTCCTGAATGCAGCCACTAGAACCGCAGCTCTTACAAACACCCCACGGCCCAGAACCCAGAACCTCACCCAGAGCCGCCGCCGCTGCACCATTACACTTTAATTATTGATGCTTCTATTTGCGACGGCGTGGATGCAGTGACGACACTCCGGTTACTGCACTGTGCAAAAAAAAAAAAAAAAAAAAAAAAAAAAACCACTGAGATACAAACAAACTTAAAAAAAGAAACCCACCATATCCACCTCCGAAATGCTGTCCAGACTCTCCACCTGGACATCCACCCCGACAGGAATGGCAGGACCTGCAACGCAAAGCAACACCATTTAAAAAATAACATCCAGCTTCTTTATGAAGCTTTCAAACATTAAATAATTTAATTTAATTTAAATAATGAGGTGCGAGAGGGCGTGGCATTATTCTGAATAAATCCCATAAAGAGGTGTTATTAGTCGTATAGCGCAGTACGGTTCCACCTCTTTACGTGATTTATTCACAATAATCACACAACCTCGAGTGTTTTATTGCTTTAATAAAACACTTACAAAACACTATAATAAAAAAACAAGCTTTGAACAACAAATGCCTTCATTAAAAGCAAAGTCGTTAATAATCTGCTCCTCCGCGAGGTTATCTAGTCCGGTTTTTAAAGTGAAGGCTGTTCATGTTTCTCCAACAAACACTGCCACCTAGTGGCCGAATTACAGAACGCAGTTTTAGTTTTAGTGCTGATCGCTGTTTATATTAATCTGTATTTTATGATTTATAATAATGTGTTGTATACACACACCGACGGAGGCACAGTGGCTTAGTGGTTTAGCATGTTCTCCTCTGAGCGCTAGGGATTCCCGGTTCGAACCCCAATCTGGGTGGAGTTTGCATGTCCTCGCCGTGTCCGCGTGGGTTTCCTCCGGGTTCTCCGGTTTCCTCCCACAGTCCAAAAACATGGACCAAGGTCAATTGAGTTCTCCAAATTGCCCCATATAGAGTGTGTGTATGAGTGAGTGTGTGTCCAGTGATAGATTGCCCCCCCTGTCCTGGGTCTATCTGCCCAGCGCCCGAAACGTTCTCCCCTGGATGGGCATGGGGAACAGATTTTGTACAGATCTCAGACCTCAGAACAGCGTCTCATCACGTCGTGACATCATTACCTCGTTTGTTTAATTGCAGCTTTTAAACGTAACGTTAACGAGCTGATCAGCTCCTCGTCCCCGTGTCCGACTCAAACAGACAGACCCGACCGACTCGGGGTTCGATTCAAAGCAAACGACCTTTTTTTTTCAGATGATGTGATCAAAGGCAGGTGGAGGGGGGGTGAGGGGGTTGGGGGGGGGGGGGGGGGCTGATGGTCTCGCTTAGGGGCTCGCCAGTGAAGCTGTCGGTTCGGAGATCTGAGCCGCGGATCATTAACTCAGAGAGCGAGCGGCTGCGCGGCCTCCACGCACTTTAATAGATGAATCATCCACACGCAGTGTGAAGAGGTGCATCGGAACCACGACTCATACCCTAAAACATCCATACATCCATCATCTACCACTTTATCCTCTACAAGGGTCGCAAGGGGGGGGGGGGTTCCCCATGCCCATTCAGGGGAGAACGTCTCGGGCGCTGGGCAGGCAATCTATCACTGGACACACACTCACTCACACTCTATATGGGGCAATTTGGAGAACCCAATTGACCTTGATTCATGTTTTTGGACTGTGTGAGGAAACCGGAGAACCCGGAGGAAACCCACGCAGACATGGGGAGAACATGCAAACTCCACCCAGATTGGGATTCGAACCTGGAATTCCCGTCTCTAAGAGGAGAACATGCCAAACACCAACAAGGGGGGTTCCTCTATGCCCAGGGCAGATAAACCCAGGACAAGGCGCCAATCACACACTATATAGGGGCAATTTAGAGCAATAAAAATTCACCTTGAATCCATGTTTTTGGTAGGGAAATCCAGGAGAACCCGGAGGAAACCCACGTGGACACGGGGGGGCCACTCAGATCGGGATTGTAACCTGGATCCCCAGCGTGACCCACGGCACGTCCACCATGGGAGACGATGTCTCAGAACCGGACAGGTGGAGAACCATCACGCTCACTAGAACCGCAGCGAAGGTGAACAATTAAAAGGAATTCCTGTAAAAGCATTGTGGAACAGCGTGTGTGGGGGAGGTGCGGGGGGGGGGGGGGGGGGTGGAGGTCCCGCGGTGGGGGGCGGGGCTTTGATGGCTCATGCTGTGTTCCACTCCGGTGCTTTTTTCGAGAGTCTCAGCGGGAACAGGAGAACAGCGGCGTCCGCCACTCTTAATCTGTGCAAATGTGACGGAGCCTGAGAACGTTAATGTTCTAACGGGACGCCCGCAGAGGGAACGCCGACGGGGGGGCGCGGGGGGGGCCGAGGGGCCGACCCGGCGGGTACTGTAACCACGGCGGCGGCACCGGCGCCACGAGAGGACGTCTGGAACACTCTCTACTACATTACGTTTCAGATCGGAAGTGGGCGGGGCGTGGTGGGGCGTGGCAGCACGGGGGCGCTGTAGTCAGCAGGTCCGCCTCTCGGCGCCGGGGGATGCAGGTTCGAATCCCGATCTGGGCCGAGTCTGACGGATGTCATCAGGAACCCGAATCCGGCCCTTTAAAGGTTCAGGGAACGTCGCTGCTCTGACCCGAATCGGTATCGAACCGACGCCCGAGGGAACGTGTGCTGGACAGGGACGCGTCCTCTGAGCGGACGTTCTATTTTCGGCGCCCTCGTGATCGCGGCTTCGTTTGCGTGATGTTATTTTGATCTGCGTGTCCGTCGGCCGTCGCGCCGCACGCTGACGCCATTTTCATTCGGTTCCGTCGCGACGGCTGTAGCAACCGAGAACCGTGTCCCGTTCTGAGGGGACCTCGCGGAGACGCGGCGGGTTCAGCTGCGTCTGCGTGACGTGTGGGGGGGTTCTTTAAAGCTGTGAGGACGTCTGCAGACGGTAATCCCGATGCAGGCTTGGGGAGAACATGCCAATTCCATTCCTGCAGGATTGAAATGTAATCAGATTCAGAGAGCTCCGTTTTTGGAGACGCTCGCTGACGGTTCCCCCCCGAAGCTGAACATGTGCTGCCTCACATTTGAGGGGGGGGGGGGGGGGGGGGGGCTGTCTGATTGAGGGTCCACGTGCCAGGTACGGCTCACGAACAGGACGGCGCCTCCAGATGGACGACCTCGTCTTTACCACAGAGAGAGAGAGAGAGAGAGAGAGAGAGAGAGGGGGGGGGGGGGGTTCTGCCAAAATCCCAGCAGCTGTGCGCTCATCCTACTGCTCCAACCAAAAACCCCCCACCTCCACCTGCACCCCCACCTGTACCTCCACCTACACCCGCACCTTCCCCAACACCTCCCCCCCCACACCTCCACCTCCCCCTGCACCTCCACCTTAATCTGAACCTCCACCCGCACTTCTCCCTGCACCTCCATTCACACTTGTACCTCCCCCTGCACTTGTACCTCCCCCTGCACCTCCACCTCAATCTTACCCTCCACCCGCACTTCTCCCTGCACCTCCACCTCAATCTTACCCTCCACCCACACATCTCCCTGCACCTCCACCTCCCTCTGCACTTCTCCCTGCACCTCCACACACAATTCTACCTCCCCTGCACATCCACCCACACCTCCACCTCCCCCTGCACTTCTCCCTGCACCTCCACCTCCCCCTGCACTTCTCCCTGCACCTCCACACGTACCTCCACCTCCTCCTGCACTTCTCCCTGCACCTCCACCTCCCCTTGCACTTCTCCCTGCACCTCCACCTCCCCTTGCACTTCTCCCTGCACCTCCACACGTACCACCACCTCCTCCTGCACTTCTCCCTGCACCTCCACCTCCTCCTGCACTTCTCCCTGCACCTCCACCTCAATCTTACCCTCCACCTGCACCTCTCCCTGCACCTCCACCTCCCCCTGCACCTCCACACACACTTCTACCTCCCCTGCACCTCCCCCTGTACGTCCACCCACACCTCCACCTCCCCCTGCACTTCTCCCTGCACCTCCACACGCACCTCCACCTCCCCCTGCACTTCTCCCTGGACCTCCACCTCCCCCTGCACTTCTCCCTGCACCTCCACCTCCCCCTGCATTTCTCCCTGCACCTCCACCCGCATTACAAATGCACGTCGTCACAAAGCAGCTCTACAGAGTTATAAGCCTTTAAACCCCCAAAGAGCAAGACCAAGAGACAGCGGCAAGACAAAAACTCCCCGTCGTGTTGATATTTTAAGGAAGAAACCTTGTGAGGACCGAGGCTCAGTGGGGGGGCTCATCCTCGTTGAGCGGGGGGGGGGGGGGGGGGCGGTTCATCCTCTTCATCCTCCGTCAGTGATACAGGATGCTGCAGGCGGGACGAAGGTGGACGGACGCCAGCACACCTGCACCCCCGCCACCACGCCGGCGTCACCGCAGCACACCCACCACCCTAATAACACCTGCACCCCCGCCACCACGCCGGCGTCACCGCAGCACATCCACCACCCTAATAACACCTGCACCCCCGCCACCACGCCGGCGTCACCGCAGCACATCCACCACCCTAATAACACCTGCACCCCCGCCACCACGCCCGCGTCACCGCAGCACATGCACCACCCTAATAACACCTGCACCCCCGCCACCACGCCGGCGTCACCGCAGCACATCCACCACCCTAATAACACCTGCACCCCCGCCACCACGCCGGCGTCACCGCAGCACATCCACCACCCTAATAACACCTGCACCCCCGCCACCACGCCGGCGTCACCGCAGCACATCCACCACCCTAATAACACCTGCCCCGCCCACGGTGCTGCTCATCAGAGAACAGAGGGACTACAGAATGTCCATCAGGGAAGGTGGAGGATCTGACGGAGCGTGCCGGTGTCCTCATGTTTAAGAAATGAAGTTGGAGGGACGTCGCCATCCGGAATGCGCCTCACGCCGCACCTCCACCGCGCCGGCCCGTCACAGAGCGGCGCGCAGATCTGCGGCTCGCAGGCGAGATGAATTTTGGATGGAGGTGTTCCGGGCGTGCTAATCCTCCGCCGGCCCCCCCGCGGAGAGCCGCGCCACTCTGCAAGGTATGGACTGTCACAGGCACCCGCGCCGCCGACTTTCATCAGCCGCAAACAAGCATCAGAACCCCGACTTTTTTATATTTCTCTGAGCGGAAATTTATTCAGATAAAAAATAAAAAAAAAAAAAAATAAATAAAAACATTTGCTGCCAGAGCGCGACTTTAAACAGCTGAGCGAATCGAGAGCGGCTCGTCTGCACGACTTTATATTTATATTTTATATTTTATATTTATATATTTTATATTTATATATGCAGGGAACTCCTGCTCTTTGATTACGCCAAAAATCAGAACGGCTGTTGTCATAGAAACCGTCAGACCTTCCACATGCCAGCATTAATTTTACAGCTCCATTCCACTCCGGCACGGTGGCCTTGTGCTTTAGCATGTTCTCCTCTCAGCGCTAGGGATTCCCGGTTCAAATCCCACTCTGCGTGGAGTTCCCATGTCCTCCCCGTGTCCACATGGGTTTCCTCCGTGTTCTCCGGTTTCCTCCCACAGTCCAAAAAATGGATCAAGTCAATGGAATTCTCCAAATTGCCCCATATAGAGTGTGTGTGTGTGAGTGAGTGTGTGCCCAGTGATAGATTGGCATCCTGTCCTGGGTGTATCTGCCTCAGCGCACGAAACGTTCTCCTCTGGATGGACATGGGGAACCCCCCCCCCCAGTAGAGGAGAAAGCAGAAGATAATGGATGGATGGATTCCACACTGAAAGTTCGAATCCCACCCCTGACAACCTGCCCCGTTACAAGCCCATTAAAGGTGTAGGATGGTCACTGCGTCAGGAGTCCCCGAAAACAGCGCGCCCCTCCAGCCACACCATGCACACTCGAAGGTCCGACGTCTAATCAACGTTCTAATCGACGCTCTAATCGACGCTCTCCGATCCAAGTTCAGATCTGTTTCTTCTTTTTGTTTGATGACGAAACAGATTTGAATAATAAAAACATAAAAGGGTGTGTGTGTGTGTGTGTGTGTGTGTGTGTGTGTGTGAGTGTTATCATTTCCAGCAGGACGTCTTTGTCTGTTATTACGACGCGGATAAAGATCAAAGCACACTTTGGGAGTCATTAAAGGGTTGTCATGGAAACGGAACTGACGGGCCACATCTGTCAGCGCACTTAAACTTAAACGACTGGAATGGCGATGGGCACCAAGTCGGTGGAGATGGCAGTGCCACGTTTCATCTTTTGGATACGAAGGAGCTTTAATGGCTTTGGGTATTTTTTCCCAAAACTTCAAACACAGAACACGTTCCATAAACGTCTGCAGAACTTTGTTCTCCTCAGAAAGTGTGTTAGAATCAATCATCCATCAATAACCGTCCATCCACCCATCCGTTATCTCATCCATCATAATCCTATACCAGGGTCGGGGGGGGGGGTGAACCCATGCCAATCCCCGGGAGAATGTACCCAGATACACCCAGGACAGGGCGCCTATACATCGCTGTCCTCACTCACTCACTCACTCTATGGGGCAATTTAGAACAGCCAATTCACCTTTAATCCACGTTTTTGGACCGTGGGTCAATCCGGAAACCCCGGAGGGAACCCACGCGGACAACATACAGCCAGATCTCCATTCGAACCTGGATTCCCAGATGGATGTGCTGACCGCTACGCCTCCAGTTAATGAACATGAACACCTTTAAATACCGGTGCGTAACGTAACGAGCGATGGTGAACGGTGGCACCTCCGAACGCGGGCCTCATGGTGAAGTCGTGGTCGTCCACTCTGAGCAGCTGCTCCGTCTTCACCCTCCTGGATTTGGTTCCGTCCGGAGGTTTCTTAGCCAGAGGTCTGAAACAGAACATCAACCCACCTCAAAATGAGTTCCGGCTAATCCTGTAATCCATAACAGAACACGATCACCGCTCCCCGCACCGATCCCCGCTGGCCCCGTCCACCGTGGACAACAAGATGGAGGGTTTAAGTCTCCGCGGAACCCAATCGGACCCCGGAGCCCCGGTTCTTACATCTTAATCAGCTCTAACTTTGCAGGAGAAGTTTGCAGGAAACGTTTAATGCGGCGATTTCGTCAAAAAAATAATGTGGTGGAGGTGACCCTGCGAGTGAGGTACATCACACCCCCACTCAACCACCTTAATCCATATGAACACCATTAGCAGCACCACCTCAGAGGACCTGCTTCATGACAGCCGTGCATCACTCATGCATACACATGATGATGGAATGATAACAGAATCATATAGCAACCGCATAGCAACCACATAGCAACCGCATAGCAACCACATGGATTGATTCGTCTGTAAATCATCACTATTGGGCGGTTCCCATCAGCATACATATTAAAAACCTAGGAGCTGATTGAACACTTGATTCACTTCATTCTAAGTGAATCTTCTTATATGATTCTGTTCAAAAATAAAGACCTATAATCAATGATCTATAAAATTTAACATCAATAAACACATCAGTGATGTCAGAGCCCGTCGTCGGTCTGTCTCTGGGGCAGTAAGCTCCCGTGGTCTCAGCGGGAACATTTGAGAACCTCTTAATCCCTCAAAAGGTACACAGAGTTTTACCCCGAGGTCCAATAATGAGCCCAAAGGGTTCCAGATGCTTCTTATGTGGGTTCTAAAGCGGGTCGGTCAGTAAGCCCAGGTGAGTGACCGAATTACAAATCACAAATAATATAACTAATATACATTTAATTACTAAACCAAATTAAATAAAACCCCAAGTTTTTAATCATTTTAAACTTTTAAATGCTTTATGAAATCGGAACAGAGATCCGCGGGGGGCTCTGACGTCACGCCGACTCCAGCCAACTGTGTAAGAGCTGAGATGTTCTGGTGATGAGGAGG
>JAFMOC010000738.1:322500-323948 GCA_019802505.1 Corydoras sp. C115 | reverse complement strand
GGTTGAGAGGTTTTGAGGTTGTGAGGTTTTGAGGTTGAGAGGTTTTGAGGTTGAGAGGTTGAGAGGTTTTTGAGGTTTTGAGGTTGAGAGGTTTTGAGGTTTAGAGGTTGAGAGGTTTTGAGGTTGAGAGGTTTTTGAGGTTTTAGAGGTTGAGAGGTTTTGAGGTTGAGAGGTTTAGAGGTGAGGTTTTGGGAGGTTGAGAGGTTTTTGAGGTTGAGAGGTTTTGAGGTTTTGAGAGAGAGAGGTTTGAGGTTGAGAGGTTTTGAGGTTGAGAGGTTTTGAGGTTGAGGGGTTTTGAGGTTGAGAGGTTTTGAGGTTTAGAGGTTAAGAGGTTTTGAGGTTGAGAGGTTTTGAGGTTGAGAGGTTTTGAGGTTGAGAGGTTTTGAGGTTTAGAGGTTGAGAGGTTTTGAGGTTGAGAGGTTTTGAGGTTGAGAGGTTTTGAGGTTTAGAGGTTGAGAGGTTTTGAGGTTGAGAGGTTGAGAGGTTGAGAGGTTTTGAAGTTGAAAGGTTGAGAGGTTTTGAGGTTGAGAGGTTGAGAGGTTTTGAGGTTTTGAGGTTGTGAGGTTTTGAGGTTTTGAGGTTGAGAGGTGTGAGGTTGTGAGGTTTAATGGTTGTGAGGTTGTGAGGTTGTGAGGTTTAAAGGTGGTGTTGTTTCTCAAGCTGGAACCAGACAAAGCATCTACTGGCCCTTTAAGACGAACTGGACCACGGCATTTCCCACTGCAGGGAACAACGGGTTCTAATTGAGCAGTTAACTCCTCATTTAATGTTTACTTTACATAAATATATTCATTGTGGATGCGAAGCGGCGCTGATGTGCGCTCTGTGGTGTTAGTGTGGGGTATTTGTGGGCTATTTGTGAGAATGCCCCGGGCGTCTCCCCACTTCCCCCCGCGCTGAGTGCAGAATGCAGGCGCGCAGTGCAGCAGCAGCAGCGGGGGTTCAGTGAAGCGGTGTGTCGGTTCCCGGATCCGGAGCTGGATTCTCAGATCGGACTGCAAACCCGAGGTCAGTTCACTCTCCACATCACCTTCATCATCATCACCCTCATCATCATCATCATCATCATCATCATCATCATCATCATCACCCTGCATCACAGCGCAGAGCAAACACGCAACTGCCTTTAAACCACGAGAGGAACCGCGCGTGCGCGCATCCCTCCATCTCCATCTCCATTGTTCATGTGCACTCCTCACTCACTCCTGCTCGGTCTGCACTCCTGCTCCTGCTGACCCTCCTCCTCAACACAGCATGGTCCCTGCTTCCTCTTGTTGTAGATGGGTGGTGGGTGGAGGTGGTGGTTGGAGGTGTTGGGTGGTGGTGGTGGATGGTGGAGGTGGTGGTTGGAGGTGTTGGGTGGTGGTGGTGGAGGTGGTGGTGGGTGGAGGTGGTGGTGGTTGGAGGTGGTTTGTGGAGGTGGTGGTGGTGGGTGGAGGTGGTGGTGG
>JAFMOC010000738.1:215000-315000 GCA_019802505.1 Corydoras sp. C115 | reverse complement strand
ATATCAATATCATCAATATCAATATCATCAATCTGATGTTTAAAATCATCAACCTGATCAACTCTGTGTGTGTGTGTGCGATCAGTCTAACATTCTTATTTCACAGGAGCATTTTCACTCAATTAGTATCAGAACCCTGAGGAACCATATTTATTTGGGGACCCGTGTTGGGGACCCGGCCCGGAGGGGGGTGTTCTGTATGATTCTGATGTTCTGATGTTCTGAGGTTCAGAGATGGATGATGTTCTGCTGGTGTTCTGTTTTAGGCATCAGACCAACTTCACCTGACAGGCTGCATCCTCTGGAGGAGAACCAAGATCAGGAGAACAGCACAGAACCCACGAAGAGCTGAGGTAACGTGAGGTCACTCTTCATCACCCCGTATTACCTCAGATTATTAGTTGTTGGTTGTTCAGGTTGGTTGGTTTTTGGACAGTTTGTTGTTCAGGTTGTTGGTTGTTGGACAGTCTGTTGGTTGTTGGACAGTTTGTTGGCCAGTTTGTTGTTCAGGTTGTTGGTTGTTGGTCAGTCTGTTGGTTGTTGGACAGTTTGTTGGCCAGTTTGTTGTTCAGGTTGTTGGTTGTTGGTCAGTCTGTTGGTTGTTGGACAGTTTGTTGGTCAGTTTGTTGGTTGTAGGTCAGTTTGTTGGTTGTTTATTTTGTTGGTTGGTTGTTGGTCAGGTTGTTGTTGGTTGTAGGTCAGTTTGTTGTTTGTTGGTTGGTTGTTGGTCAGGTTGTTGGACAGTCTGTTGGTTGTAGGTCAGTTTGTTGGTAGTTGGTCAGGTTGTTTGTTGGTTGTTGGACAGTATGTTGGTTGTAGGTCAGTTTGTTGTTCAGTTTGTTGGTTGTTGGACAGTCTGTTGGTTGTAGGTCAGTTTGCTGGTTGTTGGTCAGTTTGTTGTTTGGTTGTTGGCCAGGTTGTTGGGTATTGGTCAGGTTGTTGGTCAATTTGTGGGTCAGGTTGTTGTTTGTAGGTCAAGTTGTTGGTTGTTGGTCAAGTTGTTGTTTGTTGGTTGCTGGACAGTCTGTTGGTTGTAGGTCAGTTTGCTGGTTGTTTTGTTGGTTGTTGGTTGTAGGTCAGTTTGTTGGTTATTGGACAGTCTGTTTGTTGGTTGTTGGACAGTCTGTTGTTTGTTGGTTGTAGGTGAGGTTGTTTTGTTGGTTATTGGTCAGGTTGTTGGTTGTAGGTCAGTTTGTTGGTTATTGGACAGTCTGTTGTTTGTTGGTTGTTGGTCAGTCTGTTGTTTGTTGGTTGTTGGTCAGTCTGTTCTTTGTTGGTTGTTGGTCAGTCTGTTGTTTGTTGGTTGTTGGTCAGTCGTTCAGTTGTTTTGTGTAGCTGGTTGATTTATTTTGGATATTTTGAAGCCGCTGTTCTCTGTGCATCCTCTTCTTCCTGCTGTTGCTGGGACTGTGATGTCACTTGCTCTTTAATGTGATTGGTCATTTATATTTTTCAGATCCGCCTCTTCGACCGGAAACAAAAGGACCGCAGACTCCAGGACCCCCCCCCACCCCCCACCCCCCACCTCCCACCCCCCGCCTCTGAGCCTCTCCGTAATCCAGCCCTCAGAATCACCGCCTGCCCTGGATTTATTTATTTATCTCGTCACTCGGGGGGGGGAGGAGGTACAGGCATCCCGGGAACATGAGGCCTAGCTGCTGAGACGGCGGTAGCACACACTCCCGTCTGGATGTGTGTGTCTCTCGCCGTAGTCCAGAGCCGAGAAGACCACGGCGACCGCCCGGAGTCCCGCGGAGATGCCCACCGAGACGCTGCAGCAAGATAGCAAGGCGCTGGGCGTGGGTGGTGCCGTGGCTTCGGCCGTGCCCCTCCGCATCCTCAACAAAGGTCCCGAGTACTTCAGGCGCGCAGCCGAGCCCAACCCGAAGCGGCTGAGCGCCGTGGAGCGACTTGAGGCCGACAAGGCGAAGTACGTCAAGAGCCAGGAGGTCATCAACGCCAAGCAGGAGCCCATTAAGCCGCCGGTGCTGGCCAAGCACGGGTCGGGCGTGAGCTCGGCCCTGAAGGCCTCCAATAACAACGCCAAGTCGGACACCTGTTCCAGCAGCACGCGGGAGAATCTGAACCTGGAGGTCCTTAAGAACCTTCTGAACAGCTCAGCATCGACCGAAGGACCTTCCAAAAGCACCGTAGCACGCAGCTGGGCACCCGAGCCCGAGCGCCGCTCCTTTCCAGAGTCCCTCAATGTTCCGGCGGTGGCGGCGGCGGCGGCTTTTCAGGGCCGTAGGAGCCCCCAGAACCTGAACCTTAGTCTTGGATTTATGGAGAACTACGGCGCAGAGGGTAAGCGCCTGCCGCTCCACGCCTCTCAGAGCTCGTCGGATATCCGGCGCCTGTGCAATGGCAGGGCTCTGCGAGCAGGACGCAGCAGCAGCAGCAGCTCGGCCCCGCCCCTGCCTCCCAAACCAAGCGCCAAGGCCTTGGGAATCTCCGATTACCCCAAATGTCCGGCCGAAGCGGCGAGGCGGCCTTCGCTGCACCGTTCAAAATCAGACTTGAGTGACCGACTGGCTCGGTCCGGCGCCGACGCCGAGAGGTTCTTTAACTATTGCGGATTGGAACCCGACGAGCTGGACGGGTTCGTGGAGGGATTCGGGCGTGCCAGCTCTGACATCGTGTCGCTCAACTTCCGCAGTGCCAGCATGATCAGCTCGGACTGCGGGCACTCGCGCCACAGCGACAACGACGACCTCTCCAACGACGACGAGGACGACGAGCGCGTTCCGTACGGCATCTCCGCCGTCGAGCGCAACGCTCGCGTCATCAAGTGGCTCTACAGCATCAAACAAGCGCGCGAGTCGCAGAAAGTCTCGCACGTGTGAGCGCCGCGGCCCAGCGCCCGCCGGTCAGAGACCGCACCCTCTGTGGGGCAACCTGGACGGTGCACGGGGTACTCACACGGAATCCCGACCTTCGACCTGCTGACCTGGGTTTGAGGCTCAGCCCCTGCAGCATCGACGTCATGCTGTTTTTGTTCTTTTTTCAGTGGTGTTTCACGCCTACGCGCTCCGCATGACCGCCGACTCCGAACGCCGACTCAGCAGATCAGTCCGATTCAAACCGACGCCTTTTCTACTCAAACTGAATCAGAACACATTTTCTACGGTTCTCCTTCTGCACTTCGGACCAGCGTCAGACATCGGACCTCCATCTGCTTCGAGCACTGAGCCACCAAGCCATACACAACCACCTGGAGATTTAGTGTGTTCTCCCTGACTTTACTCTCCGAGTTCACTTGGTGTGTCTGTGTGTGTGTGTGTGTGTGTGTGTGTGTGTCTGTGTGTGTGTGTGTTTGAGTAGGTGTTGCAGAAACATATCTGAAACAAAAATGCCTCGTCTGTGAGAACTGTTTTTTACGATGGTGGTGGTGATGATGATGATGATGGCGATGATGATGGCGATGATGATGGTGATGATGATGGTATGATGATGGCGGTGATGATGATGGTATGATGATGATGGTGATCAGATGAACATATTAAAGACCTAGAACACTGTGATGGAGAACAGAAGGACTAGTGTTGCTGTTCTCAGTTCTGATCTGAAACGTTTATTTTGGTAGGTATTCGAGGTCACAGTGGAACACTGGAGAACCATTAAAATCTGCACATAGAACATGAAACCCACTGAGACAGACTGCAGCTTTAGAGGAACTGGAACTGTAACTGTAACTCTGAGTTTAGGGTTTGGCTCTCAGTATCTTCATGCTGCTGCTGTAGGGCCCTTAAACAAGGGAGTTCCCTTTAGTGTTCCCTTCACTGAATTGAAACGGTTCTGTTCCTCCATGTGATCTTTAGAGAACTCAGCCATGCACACCATGGTGTTCCCAAATGATGGACGCTCAGTGATGTGGTCCCTCTGGTTCTTGTGCAATCTGTATTAGAAAATTAGTTTACAGTATTGCTTGGACCATTTAGCTGCTCTGTGTTCTACACATGGGCTTTAGAACGTTGCCTAATGCTGATGTAGTGGAGTCCTGCAGTTGATTAAAAGTTCCTCCTGGTTCCTGGAGAGAGGAACCGTTATTCTGAACCTCCTGATTTGTAGGCGGTCAGTGTGATGGATGGAGTGGTCCTTCAGCATGAGGAGCACCGACGTTCCTGAGCTCCTCTGTGTCCTTCATGTTACACTAGATCTGAGCTGCTGTCTCTGATGTGATGAGGTTGTATGTTGTGAGAGGTTCTCCATGTTCTGTTCTTCAGTCCCTCTGTCTTCGGTTGCTTCTCGTCTGGAGTGTAAATGCTGTAGATCATGTCGAAGACACTTGTTGAACTGAGTGGACGTGGTGGTGCGATGTCCCGCTCCTCCACCCTGTACATCCTCATCTGTTGTGATCTTCTCCGGTTCTGGAGTGAGCGAGTGAGTGAGTGTTCCGTGTTCTGTGTTCGGCTCGGAGACGTTTTACTAAACGATTGATTATTTTAATAAATGGCTGACTCCTTTCCCATCAGTACTTCTGAATCACATGATGAACCCACACGCTCACACTGAGCACTTCTGTGTTGAGTAGAACACGTCTGACTCCTGGTTCTGAGGTTCTAAGGTTCTTTATTTAATTCTTCTCTTTAGTTCTTAGTTTCTATTTCTGATAAAGATTTTACACACGGAATAAAACGAGAAGCTTTTAAATAAAGGCGTGGTTCCAAATGTTTTGGCTTCTGAGTTCTTACAGTTCTCACTCCAGCTGAGAGCTGCTGCTTCCATCTGAACATCTCACACACTCTCATCCCAATAAACCATCCCAAATGTAAGGTTACTGAAAAAGTCTAGGAACTGGAATCGGATCTTTGGCATGTTCTTTCTCTTTATCAATGCTCTCATGACCGATCAGATCAATCGGACGCATTCTCATTCAGCAGACGCTTTAGCAGATCCAGAGAGTGGATCAGAGTCAGCCACAGGGAGCCAATCAGAGAGGAGAGGTGGAGTCACATGATTCACTTGGGTGGTTGAACACGAGTCGGGCTGCAAGGTTCTGAATCCCCCCCCCACCACCCGGAACAACGACACGTTCTACACGCGGCGCAAATCAACAGAACTGAAGACACGGAAACCACTGACCATGGTCCCATCACACACAGAACACACACACACACACAGAACACACACACACACTAACAGAACACACACCCACATACAAACAGAACACACACATACAGAACACACACACACTAACAGAACACACACAGAACACACACACATAGAACACACACACACACAGAACACACATACATACACACAGAACACACACACACAGAGAACACACACACTAACAGATCACACATACACACAGAACACATACTAACAGAACACACACACACACACAGAACACACACACAGAGAACACACACACACACACAGAACACTGACCATGGTCCCATCTGACCCACTGACCCCAGGAAACCACTGACCATGGTCCCATCACACACACATACAAACAGAACACACACACACACACGCACACAGAACACAGAACGCGCACACACACACACAGAACACCACAGAAGATCATACAGAGGACGCTACCGCAACCCTATAGGTGCACACACACACACACAACTAACACATATATATATATATATATTACATTACATTACATTTAGTCATTTAGCAGACGCTTTTATATATATATATATATATATATATATATATATATATATATATATATATATATATATATATACACACACACACACACACACATATATATATATATATATATATATATATATATATATATATATATATATATATATATATATATATATATATATATATATATATATATATATATATATATATATATATAGGCGGCACGGTGGCTTAGTGGTTAGCACGTTCGCCTCTCAGCGCTAGGGATTCCCGGTTCGAATCCCCATCTGGGTGGAGTTTCCATGTTCTCCCCGTGTCTGCGTGGGTTTCCTCCGGGTTCTCCGGTTTCCTCCCACAGTCCAAAAACATGGATCAAGTTAATTGAATTCTCGAAATTGCCCCATATAGAGTGTGTCTGTGTGAGTGAGTGTGTGCCCAGTGATGGATTGGCGCCCTGTCCTGGGTCTATCTGCCCAGCGCCCGAGAAGCTCTCCCCTGGATGGGCATGGGGAACACCACCGCGACCCTAATAGAGGATAAAGCGGGAGATAATGAATGAATATATATATATGTATCTATATAAGATTTTTCGTGTGTGTGTGTGTGGGGGGGGTGATAAAATTAGTGATAAAATTATCAAAATTTTCTTTTTTTTTTCAGTAAGTTAAACACTTGATTGAATAGGTTACGTTTTCCACACCAAAGTTTACACTGGATATATATATATAAATTATTTGATTTGTTTATTATCTGATTATTAACACGTCTTTCTACAAGACCCGCCCCTCTTTTTCTAATTGGGAAATGTGATCTCTCCTCTTGTGTGGGGATTGGTGCATTGTTTCAAAACGATTCGTCCGATTGGCGAATTAGTATCCTGCCTTTGACTCGCTGGCCAATCGGATGCGTGCTGGAATAGGGGTGGGTTGGAAACAACTTGTTTACCTCGTCAGCTCGGTAGGAGAAGGAAGAAGTTCAAGATGGCTACCGGGGACAACGGCGGCCGGCCCCCGTGTTTAAACTTCAGCTCCCCCGGGCCGCTGGGCAACAGTCAGCCGAGCAACAGTCCCTACACTTTGGCCGCAAGCAACGGCGGTTCTAATGGCGGGCTCGGCGGCTCGCAGGGCGCCGCCAGGCGATCCAACCCTCAGCCCGGGCCTAATGGCCTGGAAAGCGCCGGTGTCGCCGCCGGGCTCGCGCCGAATGTACGCAACTCGGGCCCGCAGGCCGCGGCTCAGGGCTCGGCGGTGACGGGAGTGGTCGGGGGCTCGATGGCGGCCGCGGCGGCGGCGTCCAACATGCCCGGACCGGTGTCTAACGCGGGGCCCGCGCCCGCGACCCACTCGCTCTCTGCACCTCCGGCCGCGGCGTCGGTCCTGGTGTACCGGGAGCCCGTGTACAACTGGCAGGCGACCAAGAGCACCGTGAAGGAGAGATTCGCCTTTCTGTTCAACAACGAAGTTCTGAGTGATGTTCACTTTCTGGTGGGGAAGGGGATGGGAGTGCAGCGCATCCCCGCACACAGGTAACGAACCACACACTCAGACTTCCAGGGGACAACGTCTCGGGCGCTGGGCACCCAGGACAGGACGCCCATCTGTCGCTGGACACACACTCACTCACACAGACACACTCTATATGGGGCAGATTGGGATTCGAACCGGGAATCCCTAGCGCTGAGAGGAGAACATGCTAAACCACTAAGCCACCGTGCCTCCCGTGATATTATCCATCCCTCCATTATCTTCCTCTTTATCCACTATTAGGGTCGTGGGGGGGATTCCCCAGGTTCATCCAGGAGAGAATGTTTTGGGCGCTGGGCAGATACACCCAGGACAGGACACCCATCTATCACTGGGCACACACACACACTCTATATGGGGCAATTTGGAGAACTCAATTGACCTTGATCCATGTTTTTGGACTGTGGGAGGAAACCGGAGAACCCGGAGGAAACCTATGTGGACACAGGGAGAAAATGGAAACTTCACTCAGATTGGGATTTGAACCGGGATTCCCTAGCGCTGAGAGGAGAACATGCTAAACCACTAAGCCACGTGCCGCTCTAGTGACATTATCCATCCCTCCATTATCTTCCTCTTTATCCTCTATTAGGGTCGTGGGGGGGGGGGGAGGAAAATCCATCCATTTTCTTCCGCTTTATCCTCTACTAGGGTTGCAGGCAGGTTCCCCAGGACCATCCAGGGGAGAACGTTTTGGGCGCTGGGCAGATACACCCAGGACAGGACGCCCATCTATCGCTGGGCACACACTCACTCACACAGACGCACTCTATATGGGGCAATTTGGAGAATTCACCTTGATCCATGTTTTTGGACTGTGGGAGGAAACCGGAGAACCCGGAGGAAACCCATGTGGACACGGGGAGAAAATGGAAACTCCACTCAGATTGGGATTTGAACCGGGAATCCCTAGCGCTGAGAGGAGAACATGCTAAACCACTAAGCCACCGTGCCTCCCGTGATATTATCCATCCCTCCATTATCTTCCTCTTTATCCTCTATTAGGGTCTTGGGGGGGGGGGGGGGGATTCCCCAGGTTTATCCAGGGGAGAACGTTTCGGGCGCTGGGCAGATACACCCAGGACAGGACACCAATCTATTGCTGGGCACACACTCACACACTCTATATGGGGCAATTTGGAGAATTTAATTCACCTTGATCCATGTTTTTGGACTGTGGGAGGAAACCGGAGAACTCGGAGGAAACCCACACGGACATGGGGAGAACATGCAAACTCCACCCAGATTGGGATTCGAACTGGGAATCCCCAGCGCTGAGAGGAGAACATGCTAAACCACTAAGCCACCGTGCCGCCCTAGTGACATTATCCATCCATCCATTATCTTCTGTTTTATCCTCTATTAGGGTCCCGGGTTCCCCATACCCATCCAGGGTAGAACGTTTTGGACACTGGGCAGATACACCCAGGAAAGGACACCAATCTATCACTGGGCACACACTCACTCACACAGACACACTCTATATGGGGCAATTTGGAGAACTCAATTGACCTTGATCCATGTGTTTTTGGACTGTGGAAGGAAACCGGAGAACCCGGAGGAAACTCACGCCGACACGGGGAGAGCATGGAAACTCCACCCAGATTGGGATTCGAACCGAGAATCCCTAGCGCTGAGAGGAGAACGTGCTAAACCACTAAGCCACCGTGCCGCCCACGGTGCCAATCCAAAGTTCTAATAAATAGAAGGACCTCATTGTGAGGAGCATCTGATGTAAAGCTGTGTCAAAGTGAACATGTGCATTTCCCCCCCCCCCCCTTTTTGGGAAAGCTGGACTGAGTATCTGAGAACGACTCGCTCTTGTTTTGTGCAGGTTCGTTCTGGCGGTGGGCAGTGCCGTATTCGACGCCATGTTTAATGGGGGCATGGCCACCACCTCCACTGAAATAGAGCTCCCTGACGTCGAGCCTGCCGCGTTCCTGGCCCTGCTGAAGTGAGACGCTTTTTTTTTTTTTTTTTTTTTTTGTAGCTAATTCCAGCTACAATTGGACTGTATTCCTTTATTTGGCAATAAAAAAAACCAAAGACTTATGATGTTTTTACAACGTTTGAAAACCTTTTTCAGGTTCTTGTACTCCGACGAAGTCCAGATCGGCCCTGAGACTGTAATGACCACCTTGTACACGGCAAAGAAATACGCTGTGCCCGCTCTGGAGGCGCACTGTGTGGAGTTCCTGAAGAAGAACCTGCGTGCTGATAACGCCTTCATGCTCCTCACGCAGGTAGAACTCTGAGACGACTGCCTTTCCTCACGGGGAGTATAAAATAATGCGTTTAGCAGTCCCGCTTACAACTTTATCTGGATACGCTTCTGCTATTCATCCATACATCCGTTATCTTGCGCTTTATCCTTTATTGGGGTCGTGGGGGGGGGTTTCCCCATGCCCATCCAGGGGAGAACGTCTTGGGCGCTGGGCAGATACACCCAGGACAGGGGGGCAGTCTATCACTGGACACACACTCACTCACACACACACACACACTCTATATGGGGCAATTTTGGAGAACTCAAATGACCTTGATCCATGTTTTTTGGACTGTGGGAGGAAACCCACGGGGAGAACGGGGAAACTCCACCCAGATTGGGATTCGAACCGGGAATCCCCAGCGCAGTGAGGAGAACATGCTAAACCACTAAGCCGCTCTTCTGCTATTCATCCTTCCATCCATCTTCTGCTGTATCCTATATTAGAGTCACGGGGGGGGTTCCCCATGCCCATCCAGGGGAGAACGTCTCGGGCGCTGGGCAGATACACCCAGGATTGGGGGGCAATCTATCGCTGGGCACACACTCACTCATGCAGACACACTCTATATGGGGCAATTTTGGAGAACTCAATTGACCTTGATCCATGTTTTTGGACTGTGGGAGGAAACCGGAGAACCCGGAGGAAACCCACGCGGACACGGGGAGGACATGGAAACTCCACCCAGATGGGAATTCGAACCGGGAATCCCTAGTGCTGAGAGGAGAACGTGCTATACCACTAAGCCACCATGCCGCCCTTCTGCTATTCAAGGCAATGAAAAGATTTAAGGAGATAAATGAGAGCATTAAAGGTTATGTCCACTGTAGATCTGTTTTGGAAGCGTAATGCCCGGCCTGTTTTTGTTCTGAAGGAACGCAGTGAAGGATTTTCCTGCCTTTCAGCGTTGTGTTGGTTTTAAAGATATGAATATACGCTCTCGGATTTGATGATAAATCCTGTGTAACGAAGGAAACCGTGTTTTTATTTTTTATTTCCTCTCTGGGTTCTCTCCGGGTCAGGGATCAGATCTTGCCTCAAGTGGAGGAGTTTAAGTATCTCGTGGTCTTGTTCTCGAGTGATGGTAAGATGGAGCGTGAGATTGACAGACGGATCAGCGCGGGGTCAGCAGTGATGCGGACCCTATACCGGTCTGTTGTGGTAAAGAAGGAGCTAAGCCACAAGGCAAGGCTCTGGATTTACCAGTCGATCTACGTTCCGACCCTAACCTATGGTCATGAGCTTTGGGTGATGACCGAAAGAACGAGATTGCGAATACGAGCGGCCGAAATGGGTTTTCTCCGCAGGGTGGCTGGGGTCTCCCTTAGAGACGGGGTGAGAAGCTAGGTCATCCGGGAGAGACTCGGAGTGGAGCCGCTACTCCTCCGCATCGAAAGGAGCCAGTTGAGGTAGTTGGGGCATCTGGTAAGGAGGCCTACTGGGCGCCTTCCTAGGGAGGTGTTCCAGGCAAGTCCAGCTGGAAGGAGACCCCGGGGAAGAGCCAGGACACGCTGGAGGGATTATATCTCAGCTGGTCTGGGAACGTCTCCGGGTTCCCCCAGTCGAGCAGGTGGAGGTGGCTGGGGCGAGGGAGGTCTGGGTCTCCCTACTTCGGTTGCTGCCCCCGCGACCCGAACCCTGGACAAGCGGAAGTTATGGATGGATGGATGGATTTCCTCTCTCATTAATTTTGTCTGTGTTTTCTTTCAGGCAAGGCTTTTTGATGAGCCTCAGTTGCCAGTCTCTGTCTGGAAAACATCGATAAGAACACGGGGGATGCTTTGGCCGCAGAGGGCTTTACAGATATAGATCTGGGTAGGTGTGAAGTGACCGCAGGCTTATAAGAAGTGCGTATCAGTGAGTTTAAAAAAAAGTATATTTAAAACCAGTGGTTTGTTTTTAAATATACTACTAGGCAAAAGTTAGGACACGCCTTCTTTCTGCTCCACTTATCACAAATGTTCCACTTTCTGTAAAGATGGACTTTGTAGTTCTACAATTCCAGACTGTAGTCCATCTGTGTGTGTTCTACAGTACATACTGTGTACTCTGTTCTAATGCTCAGAACCCCAATAGCACCACTACAGAGCAGGGGTTATTGGGTGGGGGCATTAGTCCTATCCCAGCAGTGTCACTGAGGTGGAGGAATGAACCTCCAGCAGCACTGCTGCACTAAACCCCCCCTCACCACATCAGTGTCACTGCAGAACTGACAATCAACAATCCACCACCCAAATGATACCTGTTCTGTGATGCTCCTGACCAACAGAGAACCAACAGAACCAACAACAAAGGACACAGATGGACTACAAAGTCCATCTTTTTGGTAAGGACAAAGGGGGTGTGTCCAAACTTTTGACTGGTTCTGTATATCAGAGGATAAAGCGTTGTTTCAGTTGCACTCTTGTGGTTGTTGGTTTGTGTTTTTTTTTTTATTTATTTATTATTATTATTTTTTTATTTAGGTTCATTGTTCATTCAGATATTAAATTTGCTGTTGTGTCTCAGACACGCTCGTGGCCGTGCTGGAGAGGGACACCCTGGGCGTTCGAGAAGTGCGCTTGTTTGGCGCGGCGGTGCATTGGGCCGAGGCCGAGACCCACCGGCAGCAGCTGCAGCCCACGCCGGAAAACAAGAGGCGCGTGCTGGGAAAGGCCCTCACCCTCATCCGCTTCCCCCTAATGACCATCGAGGAGTTTGCAGCTGGTGAGTTCTATTATTTTAGGATTTGTCTGATGGATATGTCTTCTAGAAGACGCACCGTCACTGGACGTGATCATCCATCCGTTATCTTTCGCTTTATCCTCTACTAGGGTCCATCCAGGGGAGAACGTCTCAGGCGCTGGGCAGAACAATCTATCACTGGTCATACACTCGCTCACACAGACACACTCTATATGGGGCAATTTGGAGAATTCAATTTACCTTGATCCATGTTTTTGGACTGTGGGAGGAAACCGGAGAACCCGGAGGAAACCCACACGGACACGGGGAGAACATGGGAAACTCCACCCAGATTTGGGATTCGAATACACCACTTTTTTTGGGGCGGCAACCGGGAATCCCTAGCGCTGAGAGTTTCCTCCCACATTCCAGAACATGCTAAACCACTAAGCCACCGTGCTGTTTTGTTAAATGTAAAACATTTAATTACTTTTCACATTTAGTCTTTTATTTTTTTTAACTAAATAAAACACTTTATTTAAATTCTTTGATGTTTTCAGAATTAAACACGACATTTATTTTGTATGAAATGTGATTTTTTTTTTTTTTGTGTTTTGGAGACAAATTACAAATTAATTAGATTTTTATTGATTTTGATTGGAATAGGTCTCTCAGTTTCCATCCATTTTGGATTTTACCGTTAGTTTGCGGACGGATTAGCAACGAAACCCAAGGCTTTCAGTGCATCACCTTTAACTGTGATGCTGTGCAGAAAGTACTCAATTACCAAACATTCATTCATTCATCATCTTCCGCTTTGTCCTATATTAGCTTTGTCCAGGGGGGGTTCCCCATGTCCCATCCAGGGGAGAACGTTTCGGGCGCTGGACAGATACACCCAGGACAGGACGCCAATCTATCACTGGGCTCACACAGACACGCACACAGACACACACTATATGGGGCAATTTGGAGAACTCAATTGACTTGAACCGGCGGCACGGTGGCCTAGTAGTTTAGCATGTTCTCCTCTCAGCACTAGGGATTCCCGGTTCGAATCCCCATCTGGGTGGAGTTTTCCATGTTCTCCCCATGTGTCCATGCGTGGGTTTCCTCCGGGTTTCCCGGTTTTCTCCCACAGTCCAAAAACATGGATCAAGTCAATTGAATTCTCAAAAATTGCCCCATATAGAGTGTGTCTGTGTGAGTGAGTGTGTGCCCAGCGATAGATTGGTGCCCTGTCCTGGGTCTATCTGCCCAGCGCCCGAGATGTTCTCCCCTGGATGGGCATGGGGAACCCCACCGCGACCCTAATGGAGGATAAAGCGGAAGATAATGAATGAATGATTGACTTGAAACCATGTTTTGGACTGTGGGAGGAAACCGGAGAACCCGGAGGAACCCGGGAGGGGAAACCCACGTGGGGACGAACCAGGAATCCCCAGCGCTGAGAGGAGAACATGCTAAACCACTAAGCCACCGTGCCGCCAACCACCAAACAAATTTATTAAAGATCCTAAAATGATGACGTATTTATTACCGTTAGTTCATCGAACCGTCCGTTTGCTGTTAGCCATCCGTTGGTTCCCCTGCAGTGTAAATGTGACCTATCCCTGCACGCAGGTCCCGCTCAGTCTGCCATTCTGACGGACCGGGAGGTGGTCAGTCTGTTCCTGCACTTCACCGTCAACCCCAAACCTCGCGTGGAGTTCATCGACCGACCTCGCTGCTGCCTGCGCGGAAAAGAGTGCAGCATCACGCGCTTCGGTCAGGTGGAGAGCCGCTGGGGATACAGCGGGACCAGCGACCGCATACGGTCAGGACACCGACATGTTCTATCATTTCACGCTGCTTAACATGCAGAAATAATTCTAACCCAATCAAAACCTCTAATTAGGGCTGCAACAACGAATCGATAAAATCGATAAAAATCGATTATCCAAAGTATCGATAATGAATTTCCATTTCCATTTCGATACGTTGAGTCGCGCGATACAGGAAATGTTAACTTAAAATTTTGAATAAAATTACTATATATAATACAATACTATAGAATCATTTTCCTGAAAAACATCCATCTTTGGATAAAAGCGTCTGTTAAATGATTAAATGTAAAGACATGGATTTTTTTTTTTCTCCCGATTAATCGAATTAATCGATTATCAAACCGATTAATCGATTATCAAAATAATCGTTAGTTGCAGCCCTACCTCTAATCCTGAATGGGTTCCGAGGTTCTAATTGGGTTCTGTACATATTTGTGTAAATTTTTTTTTTTTTTTTTTTTTTTGCTTTTAAAATCCTACCTAAACCCAAAGTTCCGAACATGGACGACTATTAGATCTATAAGATGTTTTTGTTTTTTTTGGTTTCTCATGTTGTCGTTTGATTCCGTCCAGGTTTTCTGTAAATCGCAGGATATTTGTGGTGGGTTTCGGACTCTACGGCTCCATACACGGCCCGACGGACTATCAGGTCAACATACAGGTACCATCACGCATTGCTGTTTTGTTCTGCGTTCTAAATCAATAAAAAAAAAAAAAAAGCGTGACCTGCAGCGTCTGCCTCTCGTCCTCAGATCATTCACACAGACAGTAACACGGTGCTCGGACAGAACGACACGGGCTTCAGTTGTGACGGCTCCTCGAGCACGTTCAGGGTCATGTTTAAAGAGCCGGTGGAGGTTCTGCCCAACGTGAACTACACCGCGTGTGCTACGCTGAAGGTGGGTTACACTGCCGTGCTGTGGAGCTTTGAGAACATGAAGCTGCATGTTGGTACTTTACAGGATGGTGGTGCTCATGTTTCCTCCTGGGAGAAGGTTCCGCTGGCTTTTATTAAAAAAAAGATTTTACTCCACTCACTGAGACCCACGGAGTTCTGTAGATGTTCCATTAAAATAAAAACAATAGCACTGCTCCTTCTGACGGATTTTACTCTCTGTAGGTTCCGCTGTAATACAGATGGTTGTGGCAACCTTTGATAATGTGCATAATAGTAGTTTAAACAACTGCTGATTATGGGGGGTTGTGGCAACGGCTGGATTGTGGGGGGTTGTGGCAACGGCTGGATTGTGAGGGGTTGTGGCAACGGCTGGATTGTGAGGGGTTGTGGCAACGGCTGGATTGTGAGGGGTTGTGGCAACGGCTGGATTGTGAGGGGTTGTGGCAACGGCTGGATTGTGAGGGGTTGTGGCAACGGCTGGATTGTGAGGGGTTGTGGCAACGGCTGGATTGTGAGGGGTTGTGGCAACGGCTGGATTGTGAGGGGTTGTGGCAACGGCTGGATTGTGAGGGGTTGTGGCAACGGCTGGATTGTGAGGGGTTGTGGCAACGGCTGGATTGTGAGGGGTTGTGGCAACCGCTGGATTGTGAGGGGTTGTGGCAACTGCTGGATTGTGAGGGGTTGTAGCAGTTGTGGCAACCGCTGGATTATTAGTAGTTGTAGTAGTTGTGATGACCGCTGGATCGTAAGGAATTGTAGCAGTTGTGGCAACCGCTGGATTATAATGGATTTTAGTAGTTGTCACCCATTGGATTGTGAGGAATTTTTGTATTTGTGGCAACCGGTGGATTATTAGAGGTTGTAGCAGTTGTGTTGACCATTGGATTGTGAGGATTTGTAGCAGATGTGGCAACTGCTGGATTATTAGGAGTAGGATTTTTTATTATAATTTTTATTTTTTTTTTTTAAGAATTTTGTGACCTCATGGTAATTGTTTCTGGATTATTTTAAGGTCTGTACAGCGAGAGAGCCAGTGAAATTCATCTCTGTTCCTCTTGCGCCTCCTTTAGGGACCCGACTCTCATTACGGCACCAAAGGCATGAGAAAGGTCACTCACGAGTCCGCCGGCTCCGGGACCAAGACCTGCTTCACCTTCTGCTACGCTGCGGGAAACAACAACGGCACTTCAGTGGAGGACGGTCAGATCCCCGAGGTCATCTTCTATACATAGAGGGCGAGTCCCGTCCCAGGAATCGGTTGCTCGCCTGGGCTCCAGTTTTTTTCTTTAGCAAACGGCTCGCCGATGGACTCCCAGTTTTAATATACTGTACGTGGAGGTTCTGCGGCGTCCGAGTAATCCAGTGGACAGGGGAGTCGTTTAGAGACCGCCTTCTGTTTCTCCTCCCACCTTCACCTGCACTTCCTCAAAGGCTGCACCCGTACGGGCCGATCCGATCCGATCTATGCGCTCGTGGGTGGCCGACTAGGTCGTCCTGATGTTTCAAGTTCCATTTTGATCTACTAGAACCCATTGGCTGTGAACGAACCACCAGCAGACCGACCTCGATGCTGTTTCGCCAGATAAAGGACCGCCGTCTATAAACTCGCCAACCATCGGGGCTTGACTGCGGGATTGAGACTGAACACAATCTTAAGGGAGTGGATTAGATCTAGTATCTTCTCAGCTCCGCGGAACGATCCGAGGGAACCCTTCTTCCAAAAAAACAAACAAAAAAAAAAGGTGCCAAAACGTTGTACTTTATAGAATTACCTCCTTTTGAAGTCACGTAAGCCAGAGTTGAGTTATTCGTACCGCAGGCTCCGCGGTCGACTCTGCGCCATGCATGCAGCACTGCACTAGACTGTTATAACCAGAAGACAATAGGACTCCTCCAAGGGTGGAGTATAGGCCCTCTCGAGTAGTCGGCCCATGTGCTCCAACTCCTCATCTCTGTCGTGATGCACTTTTAGCGAAAATACTTTAAAGACGCCGTTGAAAGCGCGTTCTGCTCGTTTGGGATCCTGTCCGATTTAAAAAACGTCCGACGTCTCGGAGCGTGAGCGTTTAGAGATGAACGGCGTCGCGTCCGCGTCGCTTCACCTTAAATACTGTTGTAGTAGATACGACGACCGGGCCGTTTTCCGTCTCGAGTGAATACCTCCGCCACATCTAACGGTTTCGCGTCCGTCTCCGCTGCTGAGGTATCAATAAACGTTCATTTAAAAAGCAGTGCGATCTGTTTTATTATTCATCTCATCTCATTGTCTTCTGCTTATAGGAGGGGGGTTCCACATGCCCATCTAGGAGAGAACTGGGCACACACACTTATAGGGGCAATTTAAAGCAGCCCATTTACCTTGAACCCATGTTTTTTGGACTGTGGGAGGAAACTGTAAAATCTGCGGGAAGAACATGCCAACCACCTAGATCGGGATTCAAACCGGGATCCTCATTAATATCCCATCCATCCATTATCTTCCGCTTTATCCTATATTAGGGTCTTTGGGGGAGTGGGGGGGGGTTTCTCATGCCCATCCGGGGGCGCTCATACCCATCCAGTTTCAGGCGCTGGGCAGATACACCCAGGACGGGGGCAATCTATTTCTGGACACACACACTGTATATGGGGCAATTTGGAGAACTCAATTGACCTTCATCCATGTTTTTTTTTTTTGACTGTGGGAGGAAACCTGAGAACCCGGAGGAAACTCCACCCAGATTGGGATTCGAAATGGGAATCCCCAGTGCTGAGAGGAGAACCTGCCAAACCACTAAGCCACCGTGCTGCCCCTCATTAATATTCATAAGGCAAAACTTCATTTGAACTTGGCACCGAATCATAATCCACCGTTTGTGCTCAACCACATGCAAAAATCTATATAGACATTAACGAAGTTTTTCAAATTAATGAATAATTACTCCTTTAATTAAGTTTTAATTAAGTTGGTTTATTTTAAAAAGCAGCAGGGAGTTAAATTTATTTTATGCGCAAAGTTTCATCATAAAAATTAAAGAGACCATCCTGCAATATTATGATGATGCTTCTGGTAAAGTGATGACGGAAACAATACGTATTAAAGACAAACGTATTAGTAATAGCATCCTGGCATCAATAGGGGTCACTGTTTGACTTTTACCTTTACATTACATTACATTACATTTATTCATTTAGCAGACTTACAAATGAGAACATTACAGTCAGAAGTTCTGCAGAAAACCAACTACACTGTAAAATCATCGAACCTGATTGTTATTTGATGCTGCACCCCCCCCCCCCCCCCATTTATTTATTTTATTGTATTTTTTTACAACTTTTCTTCCAAACAATAATTTTGTGACTCTAGAAAAAAAAATTGTTGCTGATTTAAAGGTTTTTGTTTCTAAATGGGCTGCTGGTTGATCCATAAGTGTTTAAAAGGCCTGTCCACGGTCTCCACGCGCTCTGAGGAACATGTTTCCACATCTTCTGTGGAACACATCTTGTGGGTTCTGAGGCGCGTGGGTGCGTGTTTTGGCGTTTCAGCGGGCTGTGGGGGATTAAAAGGCAGGTCTCAGAGATTGTGGTCGGTTTGTACATCAGCTCATCAGAGTGGTGCATGATTTCTCCTCATGGACCTGAGGCGCGCGCCGGGGACTAGAACCCGCGTGCCAGGCCCCCGTCTCGCGCCCGGAACGCCGGGGCTTTAACCCGCTGCGCCACGCGGTGGCAGGATGCGACGCCCGCGCGTTCGTGCTATTTGTAAGGCTGAATAAATAAATAAATAATTAATGAATAAAATGAATACGTAATGTATGTAATGTTATTTAATTTGTAAAAAAATATACGTATATAATTTATATGTAAATATATATAATTATATTATACGTAATAATTTTTTTTTAATTATTCACCCACCCTTATTTTAAATACATCAGAAGTACCGCCTAAGAGTTTATTTATGTTTTATATATATATATATATATATATATATATATATATATATATATATATATATATATAAAATATATATTAATATATATATTATTAATAAATAATAATTATTAAATAATATTAAATAAAAAAATAAATAATAAATGATAATTAACTAATAAATTTTTTATATATATATATATATATATATATATATATATATATATATATATATATATATATATATATATATATATATATATATATATATATATATAATTTATTAGGATGCCTTAAAAATGCATTTAAAAAAATTAAAAGCATGCCTCGAGTCGGGCTACGACGTTGATTATGATCTCATACACATAATTATGGTTTCAATAATATTAATATTAATTAATATCAATATTTCGCTTTTATTTTCATGACTTTTCCAAATTTTGTTGTGTCATTCTTGAAGCGCTAAAGTCTGGTCTGGTATCGACTCTTTGATTCAATTCACTTCAATGCAAACAGCCCCATCGCTGTTCGGAGTCGACGCGTGGAACCGTTTGCGGCTGTGGGTGAAACGTTCCAAACCGCACAATCTAGTGCACTATTCTGGATGTGTTGGATTTCCAGCGCGTAGGGACGCGCGTCGGGCGCGTTCCAAAAACATCACACATCACTCTAATTTTATTGAAAAGTAGAATAGTGCACATATGAGAACGCAAATAATCATTATTACAGCTAAACTTGTTCAAGGGGTAGGGGGCTGAGGCCCAATTTGGGACGCGGCCGGGTGAAACAGAGCCGTTCGCGTTCGCAGCAGGGCGGGGTCTTTATGGTGGAGACGGCGGCGCGGTGAGGCTCCTCTTTATCTGACGGCAGGCTTTTTTTTTAAATGTCGACGTTTACACCGCGTTTACTGAATTAGTTTTGCTCATAATTAAGGTAAAAAGGCGGCAACGAGCGCGAAGTCGTGAGCACTCGGCTGATGTCGTGGTTTGTTGTTGCGTTCGCGGACTGCAGGGCTGCCGTTGCCATCGTTACTCGCAGATTAAAGGTGAAAGTGTTTCATTTTGGTTCTCCTGTGGTTCTGTTTGGTTGTTCTTGCAGGTAATTCGGGGGAACATGGCCAAACGCAGGATAACGCAGGAGACGTTCGACGCGGTGGTGAGGGAGAACCTCGAGGAGTTTGATATGGAGGAGAGTGAAGCTCTGAAGGAAGCCATCGAGCAGTTCGAATCCCAAGGTGATGAAGGAGAACATGCTCATGTACAGGAGCAGAGGGGTGGGGTGGGTGATGACCACCAGCACCCTCATTCAGTTATCATTAAGGGGGTTATGTGTTTGCATTGATACACAGTTGTTCCCACAAAGCCCAATGACTAAGGGGTTCTTTAATTGAAGTTCTAGAAACTACTATTTGTCAACAGTGACGCTCTAAAGATGCACCCTAAAGGTGGAACTCATAGTAGGAACCATACTCCAGTGTAGGTACTTGCTCAGAGTGGGTGGGTGGTGAGGGAGAACCTCGAGGAGTTTGATATGGAGGAGAGTGAAGCTCTGAAGGAAGCCATCGAGCAGTTCGAATCCCAAGGTGATGAAGGAGAACATGCTCATAGTCATGTCCAGACCCATGTCCACCAGACCCATGTTGGGGATGGGGTGGGGTGTTCCCACAAAGGTGGGTTCTTTAATTGAAGTTCTAGAAACTACTATTTGTCAGCAGTTATGCTCTGACCCCTAAAGGTGGAACTCATAGCTCCAGTGTAGGTAATTGCTCAGAGTGGGTGGGTGGTGATTCGAGGAGTTTGATATGGAGGAGAGTGAAGCTCTGAAGGTTTCGATTCCCAAGGTGATGAAGGAGAACATGCTAACAGGGGGTGGGGTGGGTTACCACCAGCACCCTTTGTTATAAAGACTCGTAAACACAGATCATGGTTTGCACAGTTGTTCCCACAAAGCCCAAATGACTCAGGGGTTCTTTAATTGAAGTTCTAGAAACTACTATTTGTCAGCAGTTATGCTCTGAAGATGCTCCCTAAAGGTGGAACTCATAGTAGGAACCATACTCCAGTGTAGGTAATTGCTCAGAGTGGGTGGGTGGTGAGGGAGAACCTCGAGGAGTTTGATATGGAGGAGAGTGAAGCTCTGAAGGAAGCCATCGAGCAGTTCGAATCCCAAGATGATGAAGGAGAACATGCTCATAGTCATGTCCAGGCCCATGTTGGGTGGCACCCTCAATCAGTTATCATAAAGGGGATTATGTGTTTGGAATGATGCACAGTTGTTCTTACAAAGCCCAATGACTCGGGGGTTCTTTAATTGAAGTTCCAGAAACTACTATTTGTCAGCAGCTCTCACTAAGAACGTATCCACTGCAGAACTGTTGAAGAAAGGTGGAACTCATAGTGGGAACCATACTCCAGTAAAGGTACTTGCTCGGTGGCGTGGTCAAAAAGAGCAAGCCGAAGAGACAGTGGCAAGAAAACACTCGCTGTTGTTATCTTAAGGCAGAAAGGGAGCGTTAGCTCAATGGTCAGGGCGTTGGGCTGTCAATCTGAAGGTTGGGGGTTCAAATCCCTGTATTCACCTTGTAAGTTGCTTTGGATAAAAGTGTCTGCTAAATGATCTAATGTATGAAAATGCAATGTAAGACTTGGTGGGGGACTCGTCCTCCTTGAGTGGCCGGGCAGCATCAACACTGTAGGACAGCCATGTACAGATTGCAAGACTATACAAGAGGATATTTGCTCAAAGTCATGTCCAGGAGCAGAGTGGTTGGTGGGTGGATGGATGATGACCACCAGCACCCTCATTCAGGTATCATTAAGGGGGTGTGTTATAAAGGATCTCATAAAAGATCATGCATTGATGCACAGTTGTTCCCACAAAGCCCAATGACTCAGGGGTTCTTTAATTGAAGTTCTAGGAACTATTTGTAAGCAGTTACGCTCTGAAGATGCTCCCTAAGAACTTATCCACAAGTTCGGTGACACTTGTCTTCTCCCCTGGTTTGAAGGTGTGGATCTCAGTAACATTGTGAAGGCAGTTCCGAAAGCGTCGGCTGAAGAAACCACAGATGATCAGACTCACGAAGTGCTTCAGGTACGAAAAAAAAAAAAAAAATCTGCTTTTCCGTTACGTAATCTAGTCCAGTTTTAAAGTGAACGCTGATCGCTGAGTAAAGGATTTTGATTTCTCTAGCAATCAAACACTGCCATCTAGTGGCCAAATTACTGAACGCAGTTTATAAACAACAGCCGCAGCAGGTTCAGTGCTGATCTGGAATCGGCTCGCTGTTCGCGTTAATCTGTATTAATCTGAGGTGTGTGTTATTGTCAATGATGTCACAACTGGACAAATGGCTCAGCCAATCATAATTAAGGAGTGGGACTACCTGTATTATTTTATTGCACTATTTACATCATGGTGGCTTAGTGGTTTAGCACGTTCTCCTCTCAGCACTAGGGATTCCCGGTTCGAATCCCCATCTGGGTGGAGTTTCCATGTTCTCCCCGTGTCCATGTGGGTTTCCTCCGGGTTCTCCGGTTTCCTCCCACAGTCCAAAAACATGGATCAAGTCAATTGAGTTCTCCAAATTGCCCCATGTAGAGTGTGTTTGTGTGTGAGTGTGTGCCCAGGGATAGATTGGCGCCCTGTCCTGGGTGTATCTGCCCAGCACCCGAACCGTTCTCCCCTGGATGGGCATGGGGAACCCCCCCCCCACCCGCGACCCTAATAGAGGATAAAGCGGAAGATAATGGATATTTACACCATAATTGTACAATATTGTCCTTGAATTGCACAGCAACAAATTATTGCACGTAGAATGCAGTCACTAAAGATGGTACCCGGTAGATTCGAACACATGGGGTGCGATTCATTCCCTGGAGGTTGGGCGATGTTGGGAAAGGGCGTCGGACGTCCACAGTGCTGTAATATGTATCCTAATCGCTCATTGATCTGTCTGCAGGCTCTACAGTCGCTCCAAAGTGCCTCCTCCGCCCCTCGTCCCTGCGTGCTGGAAGCCCTTCGGCTCTTCACCGAACAATGCTCGCTCGGCTTCGCTCAGCGCCACCTGGCGGCGCAGAAGGAGGCCTATCCGGTGATCCTGTCCTGCTGCCTTTCCGCCAAGCGGGACGTGGAGGTGCTGTCCGCCGCTCTCGCCGCTCTCTCGGCGCTCTCGGACGGCCAGCCGGATCTTCTGGACGCGGAGGGTCGGGGGTTTCTGATGGAGACCTTGCGCAGCCATTCGCAGGATCCGGCCGTGACCTGCGTGGCGATTCGGGCGGTGCGTCACTGCTGCCTGAAGCACGAGCAGAACCGGCAGGACCTGGTGAAAGCGGGTGCCTTGGACCTGCTCAGTAAAGCCGTCACGGTCCACGTCCGGCGGCCCGAGGTGGTGAGGGAGGCGTGCGTGGCCCTTCGAGTCATGACGTACGACGACGACGTGCGCGTTCCTTTCGGGCACGCGCACGAACACGCCAAGATGATCGTCCTGGAGCACAACGGTCTGAAAGTGATGGTGGACGCTGCCAAAGGTGAGCTGTTCCCTCTCTGAGGACATCCTTTAAAAAAAAGTATCCTCTTTTGATGGCCACACCTTCTTTACTCCTGTAACAGGGGCGGGTTGGTATTTCCACTTCATCCATCCATTCATTATCTTCCGCTATATCCTCTATTAGGGTCGCGGGGGGGGGGGGGGGGGGGGTTCCCCATGCCCATCCAGGGGAGAACGTCTCGGGCGCTGGGCAGATACACCCAGGACAGGACGCCAATCTATCGCTGGGCACACACTCCCTCACACAGACACACTCTATATGGGGCAATTTGGAGTACTCAATTGACTTGATCCAAGTTTTTGGACTGTGGGAGGAAACCGGAAAACCCGGAGGAAACCTACGTGGACACGGGGAGAACATGGAAACTCGACCCAGATGGGGATTCGAACCGGGAGTCCCTAGCGCTAAGAGGCGAACATGCCCAAAACTAAACCACTGTGCCGCCCAGTTTTCATCCATCCATTATCTTCCACTTTATCCTCTATTAGGGTTGCGGGGGGCGGGGGGGGGGGGTTCTCCATGCCCATCCAGGGAGAACGTTTCGGGCGCTGGGCAGATACACCCAGGACAGGATGCCAATCTATCACTGGGCACACACTCACTCACACAGACACACTCTATATGGGACAATTTGGAGAACTCATTTGACTTGAACCATGTTTTTGGACTGTGGGAGGAAACATGGGGATTCGAACCGAGAATCCCCAGCACTGAGAGGCGAACTTGCCGACCACTGAGCCACCGTGCCGCCCTATTTCCAGTTCACCCGTCTTTAATTGTCTTTACGCCGTCTTCCTGCAGCCCACCCCGAAAACATGTCCGTCCTCAGTGAGCTGTGCGCCACGCTGTCCCGACTGGCTGTGAGGAACGAGTTCTGCCAGGACATTGTGGATCTGGGAGGACTGAAGTTCATGATGACGCTGCTCGCCGACAGCTTGGATTGTCAGGTAACAGAAACCGGACATCTTTAATTTATCGTCCATATATGTGAGTGTAGGCGGCACGGTGGTTTAGTGGTTTAGCATGTTCTCCTCTCAGCGCTGGGGATTCCCTGTTCGCATCCCACTCTGGGTGGAGTTTCCATGTTCTCCCCGTGTCAGCGTGGGTTTCCTGCGGGTTCTCCGGTTTGCTCCCACAGTCCAAAACCATTGATTGAGTCAATTGAGTTCTCCAAATTGCCCCATATAGAGTGTGTGTGAGTGTGTGCCCAGCGATAGATTGCCCCCCCTGTCCTGGGTGTATCTGCCCAGCGCCCGAGACGTTCTCCCCTGGATGGGCATGAGGAACCCCCCCCCCCTCCCGAGCCTAATAGAGGATAAAGCGGAAGATAATGGATGAATGAATATATGTGAGTTTATTAAAGGGACGGGACGGGTAAGAGGTTTTGTTTTGGAGACCGTTAGGCGGGGGGGGGGGGGGGGGGGGAGATTGAGGTACAGAGGAGGGTAATGTAGGTGGTGAGGGGGGGGGGGGCATGCAGGTGGTTGGAGTGAGTGAGGAGGATCGTCAGGACGGGGTGAGATAAAGAATGATGAGCCAGTGTGGCGCCCTCTAATGGAAACGAAGAAATGTGATGTATAATTATAACGATGTCAGGAGTTTTTTGGCTCGTTATTTTGATGTTAAAGTAACATTGAGGTCACTGTTCCTCTTTAAAATGGTTCCCCGCAGGACCTGGTGAAGCAGGTGTTAAGTGCACTGCGCGCGATCGCCGGGAACGACGACGTCAAAGACGCCATTGTGAACGCAGGCGGGACCGAAATCATCGTTATGGCTCTGAACCGACACGTGGGATGCGCACAGGTTTGTCCTTTAGGAAATTTTTCATACATATAAATGGGATCCTATACTCCGCCCACTTATTAGGGTTGTGCCGACACGGCGCGTCGGTCGCTCTGTGTTCGCAGGTGTGTGAACAGGGCTGTGCGGCTCTGTGCGTGCTGGCGCTGCGCAAACCCAACAACTGCAAGGTCATCATGGAGAGCGGCGGCGCGCTGGCGGCCCTGCAAGCCATGAAGGCTCACCCAGCTGAGGTCAACGTGCAGGTCAGCACAGCGCCACCTTCAGAACGACTTCTCAGACTGGAAGTTCACTTAGTTTGTACATAGTATTACATCACAATTTTCTTAAATACAGTCAAAACATAGATACATTAGTCTACACTATACTGTGGGTTCTCCAATCTCACTCACACGGAGAACCTCATGGAGCAGTGCATTGAGTCCAAGTAGTTGCACCGCTCAAATAGCAACCCGCCAAAGTCAGAGTGCCACCTGATTCTTAAAGGGAACAGCATGTCAGATTCAGAATCAGGTTTATTTGTCACATGCGTAGTTATACATAGTAACAAAACGTTCTCCCCTGGATGGGCATAGGGGAACCCCCACCCCTTGACCCTAGAAGAGGATTAAGCGAAAGATGATGGATGGAGTGGCACGGTGGCTTAGTGGTTTAGCATGTTCTCCTCTCAGCACTAGGGATTCCCGGTTCGAATCCCAATCCGGGTGGAGTTTCCATGTTCTCCCCGTGTCAGCGTGGGTTTCCTCCGGGTGCTCCGCTTTCCTCCCACAGTCCAAAAACATGGATCAAGGTCAATTGAGTTCTCCAAATTGCCCCATATAGTGTGTGTATGTATGCGTGTCTGTGTGAGTGTGTGCCCAGCGATAGATAGATTGGCATCCTGTCCTGGGTGTACCTGCCCAGCGCCCGGAACGTTCTCCCCTGGATGGGCATGGGGACCCCCCCCCGCGACCCTAATAGAGGATAAAGCGGAAGATAATGAATGAATGAATGAATGATGGATGGAGGCCACTGGAACCACAGCTTCAGTATCACATCTGTCTGCTAACCTTTAAATGTAAACATCTCTCCGTTGTCGTTGCAGAAACAGTCATGCATGCTGCTGAGGAACCTGGTTGCACGCACCCGTGATTTCAGCCAGACCATTTTGGAGATGGGCGCCGAGCCTCTGATCGGTCAGGCGCTGGCCTCGCACAGGGACTGTGGTGACGTGGCCAGGGCGGCGCTCAGAGACCTGGGCTGTCAGATCGAGCTGCGAGAGCTCTGGACGGGCAAGAAGGGAAGCCTTTCTAACTGATGGAGTGGGTCCGCCGTTGATCACCCTCACTTTATTCACTGTGGAAGGTCCATAAACCATTAAAGGACATTTTAAAACGACCAAATTCAAGCGTTACAAAAATTCCAGCTCTTAAACGACTCCAACGATGACACGCAGTGCATCTGTTTTTTTAATTAATTGCCCTTGTATTAATTGATTCCAAAGGTTTATGTTACAGATACACTGGCTTAAACGGATTACCTCTGTATAGGGCAAATAAACGTGTAGGGTCCTGGTACCGACCCTTGTGGAACACCAAAGTTTACGTTTGCAAAGTCAGCACCTTCATTGTTTACACAGATGAACTGATCTGACTGATGGGATTTAAACCCTTGGAGTGCAGATCAGATTCAGTAACGCCCTCCGTGTTTTCTCCAGTTGACCGACCGATCCACGTCGGATGGTTCGATCCGTGGTGTCTGATCATCAGAGGAAATCAGTGAGTCGTTATCGACCCCTTGTGCTTGTACCTGCTGAGACAAAAATCAAATCATGTGGCATGACCTGGATTTCTGTATCAATTTTATTTATTAAATTAAGTTTACAAAAGTCTTTTTTTAACGTGTTCTGCACATTTACAATGCACCATGCATCACAAAGCGTTATGAAGCATTCGTAATGCTTCATAGAAACCGTTGCAAGCCTCAGTTCATGTACACAGCTGTGCGTGACCACGCTCATGAAGTGGAATGCTTCATAATGCAATGTGGTATAATTAATAATTATAATAATATTTTTAACGGCACGGTGGCTTAGTGGTTTAGCACGTTCGCCTCTCAGCGCTAGGGATTCCCGGTTCGAATCCCCATCTGGGTGGAGTTTCCATGTTCTCCCCGTGTCCGCGTGGGTTTCCTCCGGGTTCTCCGGTTTCCTCCCACAGTCCAAAAACATGGATCAAGTCAATTGAATTCTCCAAATTGCCCCATATAGAGTGTGTCTGTGTGAGTGAGTGTGTGCCCAGCGATGGATTGGCGCCCTGTCCTGGGTCTATCTGCCCAGCGCCCGTGATGTTCTCCCCTGGATGGGCATGGGGAACCCCACCGCGACCCTAATAGAGGATAAAGCGGGAGATAATGAATGAATGAATGAATATTTTTAACTGTTTATTATCAAAAAGAACATCCGTGTCAAACGAACGCAGCCCCTGGAAATGTCTTCATAACTACTAATGAAGCTTTTAAGCTTTCTTTGCAGGAATGAGGCCACATGAAAGGTACGAATTAAGTGAAAATCTCGTAGAAATACAAAGGATCTACAGTTTAAATTACACGTTGCAGTGACCGAGGCTCATAAAGTGTTATGAATACATTACGAAACTTTATAAATTCATTTGATACCACATTACGAAACCAAATTCATAAAAAGTGTCACCAAAATGGTTAAAGACACTGACATGTTGAACCCACAGCAGCTTTGATGACCACATCTAATTTGTTTTAGTCTTTCGTTTACAACTATACCAGCTTTCTTTATTCTAGGAAGGCTTTTTTGCAAGATTTTAGAGCACGCCTGAGGGCTTTTCTTGCCCATTTGTCCAACAAAAGCATTTTGTGAGGACTGACATTTTAAGAGAATTTTTGAGGATTTTGCACAAAGTTGCAGACATTCTGAATAAAAAAAAAAGGTCTTCACTAAACTGTTTTCACATATCAGTTGTCCATCCACCATCCATTATCTTCCGCTTTATCCTCTATTAGGGTCGTGGGGGGGGGGGGGGGGGTTCTCCATGCCCATCCTGGAGAGAACGTCTTGGGCGCCGGGCAGATAGACCCAGGACAGGGCGCCAAGCTATCTCTGGGCACACACTCACTCACACAGACACAAACACACTCTATATGGGGCAATTTGGAGAACTCGATTGACTTGATCCATGTTTTTGGACTGTGGGAGGAAACCCACGGGGAGAACATGGAAACTCCACCCAGATTGGGATTCGAAACGGGAATCCCTAACGCTGAGAGGAGAACATGCTAAACCACTAAGCCACCGTGCCGCCCCAAATCAGTCATACTATTGTTAAAAATGCAGGGAGATGGACATGAACAACAACAACCACCTAAACGGGGACTTCTTCATTAAATTTTACTACCTCCGCTTTATTTCCCTCATTTTATGCTTTTAGAACAATTGTTCTAGAAAGTTCCAGAAAACCGACTCGAAATCCACGGTTTGACGTCATTCTTACTTAGTCCCGCCTCCTGCGATCGTTTTAAAAAGGCAATGGCCGTGATTGACATCCCTTACGTCCAATCGGAATAACATGGGTCTGGACTTATTTTGGTCTGAAGCGCTATCTGAAGCGGGCAAAACATTTTAGAACCATTTTCACTTCGTAATAAATTTATTAATCGAACAATTCTCTGTATCGGAACTATTTACGCGTTTTAGATCAGTTAAGCGACCGATCTGTATTTTTGTCGCAGTGCAACAAAACGTCCCCGCGATCGATCAGCAACTAACTAACTTAATTTGGAATCTATTAAACTAATTAGGAGTTTTTATGATCCGTTGTTTAACACACATTATGCCGCATTCTCTCGCCTTTTTGTTGACAGTTCTTGTTTACGCCCCTCGAAGCAACCAATCCTGACATTGCTCGTCCAAGGACTACATTTCCCGAGACACCCTGCGGTCGCTCCCTGCGTGAAAGCCTGGTAGACAGGCTCGGTTCCAAACGACGGCCTGCGCCCTCCTGAAGCGCACTCCGCAAACCCTGTGAACCGCAAATCCCGCGCCCTACGTAGCCTCACTCGATTTGGAATAGTGCTGCGATTCGGCGCCGCGACACGACTGGCGAGAGATCTATAAACGATACGGCATGTGCTGCTGTTGGTGTAAGCGTGCGCAGACTCCGGGACGTTCCAACAGCCTCGTCTTCGATCATCGCCTGATTTATCATTAAAAAAAAAAAAGTTTGATTATACTATTAAGTGCCGTTTGTCAGTAGGACGCCTGCCGGCGGGTGTTTGTTATGGTTCGCTCGATGTCACTTGGCTAACCTCGGCTCAACTCGAGGGGAGTGGTTCTCAAAGTGTTCTCGGTTTGTTTGGAAAGTGGCTTCGCGACGGATTCCGGATCAAAAGGCGCCGCCAAGCGAAGCGAACGCGTTGATATTCGACCCTCAGGTGAGTGGACAGGTTGGGGGTATTTTTTTTTTGGACAGTCGGAAGGTCAAGCGGTGAGAGGACTCGGTCTCGGTGGGTTAAAGCTGCAGCTGCTTATCTTACATCTCTGACGAACCCCGAGCTCATTATCATTATATTCATCCAGCCGTCCATTATCTTCAGCTTTATCCTCTGT
This sequence comes from Corydoras sp. C115, assembly GCA_019802505.1. Lineage (NCBI taxonomy): Eukaryota > Metazoa > Chordata > Actinopteri > Siluriformes > Callichthyidae > Corydoras > Corydoras sp. C115. The sequence continues at coordinate 285,329 of JAFMOC010000738.1, read as the reverse complement.
TAGGGTCGCGGGGGGGGGGGGGTTCCCCATGTCCAGCCAGGGGAGAACGTTTCGGACGCTGGGCAGATACGCCAATCTATCACTGGACACAAACTCATTCACACAGACACACTCTATATGGGGCAATTTGGAGAATTCAATTGACCTTGATCCATGTTTTTGGACTGTGGGAGGAACCCGGAGGAAACCCTCGCGGACACGGGGAGAACATGCAAACTCCACCCAGATTGGGATTCGAACCGGGAATCCCTAACCCTGAGAAGAGAACATGCTAAACCACTAAGCATGTTTCACTTTATCCTCTATTAGGGTATTGGGGGGGGGGGGGGTTCTCCATGCCCATCCAGGGGAGAACTTTTCGGGCGCTGGGCAGATACACCCAGGACAGGGCGCCAATCTATCGCTGAACACACAAACACACACTGTATGGGGCAATTTGGAGAATTCAATTATCCTTGATCCATGTTTTTAGACAGTGGGAGGAAACCGGAGGAAACCCACGGGGAGAACATGCAAACTCAACCCAGATCGGGATTCGATTCCCCATTGCCCATCCTGGGGAGAACGTCTCGGGCGCTGGGCAGAAACACCCAGGACAGGGCGCCAATCCATCACTGGACACACACTCACTCACACAGACACACTCTATATGGGGCAATTTGGAGAATTCAATTGACCTCGGTCCATGTTTTTGACTGTGGGAGGAAACCGTCGCGGACACGGGGAGAACATGCAAACTCCACCCAGATTGAGATTCGAACCGGGAATCCCTAACGCTGAGAGGAGAACATGCTAAACCACTAAGAAACCGTTGCCGCATGTTCCGCTTTGTCCTCTACTAGGGTCGTGGGGGGGGGGGGGGGTTCTCCATGCCCATCCAGGGTAGAACGTTTCGGGCGCTGGGCAGATACACCCAGGACAGGGCGCTAATCCATCGCTGGGCACACACTCACTCACACAGACACACTCTTTATGGGGCAATTTGTAGAATTCAGTTTACCTTGATCCATGTTTTTTGGACTGTGGGAGGAAACCGGAGAACCTGGAGGAAATCCTCGCGGACACGGGGAGAACATGCAAACTCCACCCAGATTGGGATTCGAACCGGGAATCCCTATTGCTGAGAGGAGAACATGTTAAACCACTAAGCCACCGTGCCGCATGTTCCGCTTTATCCTTTATTGGGGTCGCGGTGGGGTTCCCCATGCCCATCCAGGGGAGAACGTTTCGGGCGCTGGGCAGATACACCCAGGACAGGGCACTTATCTATCTTACCCTGGGCACACACTCACTCACACAGACACACTCTATATGGGGCAATTTGGAGAATTGAATTGACCTTGAATGTTGTGTGTGTGTCACCTGTTTGTTTTGCTTCACCCTGTCTGCAGCTGTGCGAGTGTGTACGAGGTAAATAAAGAAATCGTGTGGTGACTGTAACTCTACATGTCACAGCTTTTGCATTTTTTTTTGGTTACCACTCACGTTTTCTTTCTTTCTTTCTGTTTCTGTCTCTTAAGTTTCAGCTTTCTTGCTTTTAAAAGCTACACTTTTTTTTTCACCTCCTGTGACCTAAATCCTTTAGTCCTGTGACTGAACCCCCGTCAACATGCTGGATTACAAGATCATTTTACAGAACACGAAAAAAACCTAAAACAAGTGTCTCCTGGATGTTTGGGTTTGTTCATTTTGGTTCTATTGTGTGTGTGTGTGTTTTCTTATTGTGTGTGTGTGTGTTTTCTTATTGTGTGTGTGTGTGTTTTCTTATTGTGTGTGTGTGTGTGTTTTCTTATTGTGTGTGTGTGTGTGTGTGTGTTTTCTTATTGTGTGTGTGTGTGTGTGTGTGTGTTTCTTATTGTGTGTGTGTGTGTTTTTCTTATTGTGTGTGTGTGTGTGTGTGTTTTTTATTGTGTGTGTGTGTGTGTGTTTTCTTATTGTGTGTGTGTGTGTGTGTGTGTGTGTGTTTTCTTATTGTGTGTGTGTGTGTGTGTGTGTTTTCTTATTGTGTGTGTGTGTGTGTTTTTCTTATTGTGTGTGTGTGTGTGTGTTTTCTTATTGTGTGTGTGTGTGTGTGTGTTTCTTATTGTGTGTGTGTGTGTGTGTGTGTGTGTTTCTTAGTGTGTGTGTGTGTGTGTGTGTGTTTTCTTATTGTATGTGTGTGTGTGTGTGTGTGTTTTCTTATTGTGTGTGTGTGTGTTTTCTTATTGTGTGTGTGTGTGTGTGTGTGTGGGTTTTCTTATTGTGTGTGTGTGTGTGTGTTTTCTTATTGTGTGTGTGTTTTCTTATTGTGTGTGTGTGTGTGTGTGTGTGTTTTTCTTATTGTGTGTGTATGTGTGTTTTCTTATTGTGTGTGTGTGTGTATGTGCTTCCATACAATGAGCAATTGTTTTTTAGAACAAAGGCATATTTGCAAAAAGCAAAATATTCAACAAAAAGCTTATTATGGCGGCGCGGTGGCTTAGTGGTTAGCACAGTCGCCTCTCAGCACTACGGAACCCCGGTTTGAATCCCCATCTGGGTGGAGTTTCCAAGTTCTCCCCGTGTCGGTGTGGGCTTCCTCCGGGTTCTCCGGTTTCCTCCCACAGTCGAAAAAACATGGATCAAGTCAATTAATTTCTCCAAATTGCCCCATATAGAGTGTGTCTGTGTGAGTGAGTGAGTGTGTGCCCAGTGATGGATTGGCGCCCTGTCCTGGGTGTATCTGCCCAGCGCCTGAAACGTTCTCCCCTGGATGGGCATGGGGAACCCCCCCCCCCCCCGCGACCCTAATAGAGGATAAAGCGGAAGATAATGAATGAATGAAAGCTTATTATTACTGAATCCATCGGAAATGGAACAGATTAATGTTTTGGTTTTGGGAACGTCTTATGGACATTGCTAATTAACGTGTCTGTATGGTCATTGTATGGTTGTAGTGCGTGAATATTTAAAGGCTTATGGACACCGCATTGTACCTACATCTTGCTTCACCCACTGGGGCAATCTTGTTGAAAATATATATATATATATATATATATATATATATATATATATATATATATATATATATATATATACTTCCCCAAACTGTTCCACAAGGCTGTATGTATACAGATGTCTAGAATACACATCTGGATCTTTGTTGTCATATATACTGTACCAGTGTTAATGAGACTGAAGACATTTAATGATTAAGAGTTATGTCTTTTATCTATGACTTTTATGTATGTGTGTGTGTCCTATCCCGTCAGTCATGGATTCTCTATAGTCCAGTTCACAGTGGTTCAGATCCATAAGGTTTCATGGTGAAGGTTATTATAAAGGCGCCCTTTAAACATGTTTTTTTGGAATGTGGGAGGGAACCGGAGAACCTGACTCAGACACAGGGAGGACATGCAGACTTTGCCATGCCCATCCAGGGGAGAACGTTTCGGGCGCTGGACAAATACACCCAGAACAGGGTGTCCAGTCTATCACTGGGCACACACACACACACACACACACACACACACACAGCAGTAGAACGCTGTGAATGTTCCTGCTCACTCTCACGGGTATCCGTCTCGTAAGGGCAGAGTCTTTCCGAGAGGCCGAAGACCGGAGGCTCAGCGGGAGGCTGTAAGGTGAGCCGAGGAGTAAATGGGGCCGAAAGGGAGGAGGAGGAGGGGGGTGGTTTGAAAGGCTTACTGTGGGGGTGGGCGGGGTCGACACTGTTGTTTGCTGTAAGATATGTTGTGTATATATATAATGCCCTGGTGTTATTTATGATTCCAGGAGCGGGGGGGAGGGGGGGTCAGGGTGCATGTTCAGTGCAGAGAGCCGCTGAGGAATGTGGGGCGCGGTAGCTCAGTGGTCAGGGCGTTGGGCTATCGATCTGAAGGTTGGGGGTTCAAATCCCAGGTCCACTGAAGTTACCAATGTGGGTCCTTGAGCGAGAACCTTAACCCTCATTGGTCCAGGGGTGTTGTGATGAACCCTGTGATCACCTTGATCACCTAAATGACCAAATGTAATGTAAATGATGATGATGATGATGATGATGAGTGTCTTGTGATGATCAGGTCGAGCTGGTTGATCAGAAGCCAGGCTGACTCTCTGACGCGTCCTTTCATGTGTTTGTAGTCTGTAGTCGCCGGCGTTACGAGTTAATCATCACCAATCATCTCGTGACCTGATAACGAACGCATTGTGAATCACATCATGGTGATGCGGTTTCTCTCTCTGTATTCAAATCTAAAGTTACTCAGCTGATTAAATCTTTGAGTGGCGCCGTGGTTAACACGTCCACCTCCCGACGCAGGGGATCCAGGTTCGAATCCCGATGTGGATGGAGTTTCCATGTTCTCCCATTCAATGGGAATGGCTGCTGTAAATTGCATTGATTGCCCCTATCTATTATTATTCATTCATTCATTATCTCCCGCTTTATCCTCTATTAGGGTCACGGGAGGTTCCCCATGCCCTTCCAGGGGAAAATGTTTCGGGCGCGGGGCAGTTACACCCAGGACAGGACGCCAATCTATCGCTGGACACACACACACACACACACTCACTCACACAAACACACTCTATATGGGGCAATTTGGAGAAATCAATTGACTTGATCCATGTTTTTGGACTGTGGGAGGAAACCGGAGAACCCGGAGGAAACCCACGCGGACACGGGGAGAACATGGAAACTCCACCCAGATGGGGATTCGAACCGGGAATCCATAGCGCTGAGAGGCGAACATGCTAAACCACTAAGCCACCGTGCTGCCCCCTATCTATATTAACCCTATATATATATAGTTAAATAAAATTTTTGTCGCAGCACTGACTTCATAAAAAACTAAATCTGAATCTATACAGTAGGGGGTGTGGTTGCTCAGTGGTTTGGGGGGGGGGGGTCAGGCTGAAAGCCCCCGGTTCAAATCCCAATCCCAACAAGTACTATGGCTCAAGTACCCTTGGGCAAGGCCCCTAACTCCAATTGCTCCCTGGGTGTTGTTTACAGGGCTGCCCATCGCTCCGGGCACTCGTGCTCACTTTACTCTGTGTGTGTGTGTGTGTGTGTGTGTGTGTGTGTGTGTGTGTGTGTGTGTGTGTGTGTGTGTGATTCACTGGAGGACGTGTACCGATCTGTTCTGTCCCGTTGCGTTTGTATCGTGTGTTTTATTCATTGTGTTTAAGGTTCCAATAATAGCCTGGATTTATTATTTTTTTAATTATTTTTTTGTTTGTGGACGTCCTGATCCTTTCCGTGGCGACTCGACGTGTTCCCTGCAGGTGATCAACAGTGAGCAACTTTTCACCCAGTAAGTCAGCGGGACGTGTGCCGCCCTCGGGCTCGACGCCTGAGAATAGCACTTGAACCCTCGCCATGTGGGTGAAGTCAGGATTCCCTCAGCAACACTGTAAGCAGAACACGGCCTGGCCTTCAGCTCCGGAACGCCGCTGCAGGTGTCGACGGCTCGATCCGCCGCGTTCGTTACCGTGGCTTCATTTTAAAATGCACATTTCTATTTTTGCTTAAGCGCTGCGGAAAAAAAAAAAAAAAAAGGGGGGGGGGGGCATTACATTTTGAACAAGCCGTGTAGCTGGTCTACTTACTCTTTATCTTCTTAATTAATGGAGTTGATTTGTTAAGAAGGGCGGCACGGTGGCTTATGTTCTCCCCGTGTCCGCGTGGGTTTCCTCCGGGTTCTCCGGTTTCCTCCCACAGTCCAAAAACATGGATCAAGTCAATTGAATTGTCCAAATTGCCCCATAAAGAGTGTGTCTGTGTGAGTGAGTGTGTGCCCATTGATGGTTTGGCGCCCTGTCCTGGGTCTATCTGCCCGGCACCCGAGACGTTCTCCCCTGGATGGGCATGGGGAACCCCACCCCATCCCCATCGGAACGTTGAATCCGATGTGAAATGGATGTGGGTTCCACCGTGCTGGAGCACTGAGTAGTCTGTTTTGTCCTCTTCTCTTTCAGGGAGCGATCTGAACGTGTGTTTGTGCAGCCAGCAGCCCCCCCCCTGAGCGCTGGCCTGATTGCAGATAGGGGGCCAACATGGGGAACGGAGTGCAGGAACGCCAGAGGACTCTCACCCAGGCGGAGGTGCTTCCCATGCCCTCCTCCAGCCAATCAGAGGTAAGACTGAGTTCGTTTAAGGTTTGTTTAAGAGTGTTGGTCGGTTGAGGTCAGGTGAGGCGAGGATCGCGTGATTTGAGTTTTTGATTAATTATCTTGCTTTGTTTAATCAATTTAATTAATTAATTTCATTGTCATCGTTTTTAAATTAAAGCTCAAACTTTCTTATATCTTTTTTTATTCCACTTAATGTTCTACTGAGGGGGGGGGGGCATACTCACACTCACACACACTATATAGAGGCAATTAAGAGCAGCCAGTTCCCCTTGAATCCATGTTTTTGGACTGTGGGAGGAAACCGGAGAACCCGGGGGAAAGCCTCGCGGACACGGGGAGAACATGGAAACTCCACCCAGATTGGGATTCGAACCCAGATCCCCAGTGCCAAGAGGCGGATGTGTTAACCCCCCACAGCACGGTGGGCAGCACGGTGGTGTAGTGGTCGGCACGTCCACCTTTTAGCGCTGGGGATCCGGGTTCGGATCCCGATCTGTGTGGACTTTCCATGTTTCGTTGTCCGTGTGGGTTTTCTTTCGGGTTCTCGAAGGAGTGGGTATCCTCCCACAATCCCAAAAACTTAGATTCAAGGTGAATTGTCATCTCTAAATTGCCCCTACGGTTTAAGTACAGTAGGCAGAATGGATCACTTCTTGACTTCATCTATCCATCCATTATCTCCCGCTTTATCCTCTATTAGGGTCGCGGTGGGGTTCCCCATGCCCATCCAGGGGAGAACGTTTCGGGCGCTGGGCAGATAGACCCAGGACAGGACGCCAATCCACCGCTGGGCACACACTCACTCACACAGACACACTCTATAGGGGGCAATTTGGAGAACTCAATTGACTTGATCCATGTTTTTTGGACTGTGGGAGGAAACCGGAGAACCCGGAGGAGACCCACACGGACACGGGGAGAACATGGAAACTCCACCCAGATGGGGATTCGAACCGGGAATCCCTAGTGCTGAGAGGAGAACATGCTAAATCACTAAGCCACCGTGCCGCCCCACTTCTTGACTTTTGGTTGTTATTTGCTGATCTGAAGGTTGCTGTTGATATTTTTTATATCACTTTTTTTTAAATACACTAAATAGTTCACCACGTTCCACGTTCTCCACTTCTAGAGTTATGTGTTGTAGCTCAGCGCCGGACCGCGTTCCACACTCCAAACAATGCTGCGTTTAAGATCCAAGTTTATCTTCTCAGTGGTTGTGTCCGTGCACTGCATGCTTATTGGTTACAGAGCTGGGGGGGGTGGGGGGGTGGAGATGGTGGGTACCAAAGGACCAGTGTTTTTCTCAATGAATTGTTCTCGTCACGTAGACGAACTGTAAGCTGACTCCGAATCAGCAGTGCGCTGTGGGACGTCCAACTGAGAGACAGAAATAACGCACTGAAACGCTCTTAATTTGTATAATAATGGACCCGAGGTATTGTTTAGCTCAGTAAGCTGTTATTACCTTCAATTTATATAATTGTATACGTCGTATATAAACGTCACGTCCACAGCTTCAGGAATAAAAAAAAACAAAAACTATTTAAAGTAAAAATGTGAATAAAAATAAAACTCTGTGATGGAAAACAGAAACGATTAACCTGGATTCTGAACAATTAACAATTAACCTATTGTTAACAATTAACAATAAGAATACAATTAACAATAAACAATTAACTGTAAACCTGTGTCCGCAGCGCTGAGAGGAGACCACCGAGCCTCCGTGTCGCCCAAAACGGAAACAATTAATATTTATTTACATAACTTAATATAGCGGCACGGTGGCTTAGTGGTTTAGCATGTTCTCCTCTCAGCACTAGGGATTCCCGGTTCGAATCCCCATCTGGGTGGAGTTTCCATGTTCTCCCCGTGTCCGTGTGGGTTTCCTCCGGGTTCTCCGGTTTCCTCCCACAGTCCAAAAACATGGATCAAGTCAATTGAATTCTCCAAATTGCCCCATATAGAGTGTGTCCATGTGAGTGAGTATGTGCCCAGCGATGGATTGGCGTCCTGTCCTGGGTGTATCTGCCCAGCGCCCGAAACGTTCTCCCCTGGATGGGCATGGGGAACCCCACCGCGACCCTAATAGAGGATAAAGCAGAAGATAATGGAAGGATGGATACATTTGGTCATTTATTGGACGCTTTTATCCAAAACGACTTACAAGTTGAGCACAGGGTTCATCACAACATCCCTGGAGCAATGAGGGTTAAGGGTCTTGCTCAAGGACCCACATTGTTAACTTCAGTGGACCTGGGATTTGAAACCCCCCAACCTTCCGATTGATGGCCCAACGCACTGACCACTGAGCTACCACACCCTCTATTTATTTACATAACTTAATATATTCATTCATTATCTCCCGCTTTATCCTCTATTAGGGTCGCGGTGGGGTTCCCCATGCCCATCCAGGGGAGAATGTCTCGGGCGCTGGGCAGATAGACCCAGGACAGGACACCAATCCATCGCTGGGCACACACTCACTCACACAGATGCACACTCTATATGGGGCAATTTGGAGAACTCAATTGACTTGATCCATGTTTTTGGACTGTGGGAGGAAACCGGAAAACCCAGAGGAAATCCACGCGGACACGGGGTGAACATGGAAACTCCACCCAGATGGGGATTCGAACCGGGAATCCCTAGCGCTGAGAGGAGAACATGCTAAACCACTAAGCCACCGTGCCACCTAACTTAATATATAAAAGTCAATAATGAGTGTGTGTGTGTTTATTTTAATTAAAATGCACATGTTGCTTTGATGACCACGACATTTAACATACTTCTGTCCTGGCCCCCGTGCAGGGTTTTAAGCAGGGCCGCTCCATGGTCAACTCCCTGGTGTCGGGCGCGTTTGCCGGAGCCGTGGCTAAAACGGCCGTCGCTCCTCTGGACAGAACCAAGATCATCTTTCAGGGTAAGATGGACAAAGAAAGACCAGATACGGGGCAGATTCACCCAGGACAGAGCTTCACTTTATCACTGGGCACACTGACTCAGACACACACACACACACACACTATATTGGGGCATTCAGAGCAGCCAATTCACCTTGTAGCCATGTTTTTGAACTGTGGGAGGAAAACGGAGAGCCACACGGACATGGGGAGAACATGCAAACTCCACCCACATCGGGATTCGAACCTGGATCCCTAGCACTGACATGAGGATGTGCTAACCACTAAGCCCCCATGCCACCGTGGTTGCATACTACATCCCACATACCACTTATATGCAGATTAATTATAAAGTATATAAGAATATTTATTTCCCGGGTCATAACATTTTTTTTTTTTTTTTTTTTTTTATTTCAGTGTCTTCAAACAGATTTTCTGCGAAGGTGAGAGATTCATTCATTCATTATCTCCCGCTTTATCCTCTATTGGGGTCGCCGGGGGGGGGTTCCCCATGCCCATCCAGGGGAGAACGTCTCGGGCGCTGGGCAGATACACCCAGGACAGGGCGCCAATCCATCACTGGGCACACACTCACTCACGCAGACACACTCTATATGGGGCAATTTGGAGAACTCGATTGACCTTGATCCATGTTTTTGGACTGTGGGAGGAAACCGGAGAACCCGGAGGAAACCCACGTGGACAAGGGGAGAACATGGAAACTCCACCCAGATGGGGATTCGAACCGGGAATCCCTAGCGCTGAGAGGAGAACATGCTAAACCACTAAGCCGCCGTGGTGAGAGATTTAAATCTGTTTATTTTTATAATCATTAGTCGCTCCGTAAATCACCGTAGCATTTTAAAATACAGGGACATTCCGTTGCTCGGGTCTCGTATCATTCATTCATTTTTTGTAAACGACAGTGAAGAACATTTTAATTATTCATGACTTATGAATTATTCGTTGTGCGTCGTCATTCATTCGTTCATTCATTCATTCATTATAACCCGCTTTATCCTCTATTAGGGTCGCGGGGGGGTTCCCCATGCCCATCCAGGGGAGAACATTTCGGGCGCTGGGCAGATAGACCCAGGACAGGGCGCCAATCCATCGCTGGGCACACACTCACTCACACACACACTATATGGGGCAATTTGGAGAACTCAATACAAAATTCATCCATCAATTATCTTCCATTTTATCCTTTACTAGGGTCACGGGGGGGGGGGGGTTCCCCCATGCCCATCCAGGGAAGAACGTTTTAGGCAGTGGGCAGATACACCCAGGACAGGGCGCCAATCTATCACACACTCATTCAAACAGACACACACTATATGGGGCGATTTGGAGAATTCAGTTCACCTTGATCCATGTTTTTGGACTGTGGGAGGAAACCGGAGAACCCGGAGGAAACCCACGCGGACACGGGGAGAACATGGAAACTCCACCCAGATGGGGATTCGAACTCCTTAGCGCTCAGAGGAGAACATGCTAAACCACTAAGCCACCGTGCCGCCCTGTGCGTCGTTATTATTATCCTCGTTGCGTTTTGCGCTCAGCTCGGTGTTTTGGACGCCCGGCACTCGGGTTCTCACGAAGCCGATCTTCTGACACACAGGAGGCGTACCGCCTGATCTACCGCACCTATCTGAAAGAAGGCTTCCTGAGCTTATGGAGGGGCAACTCGGCCACCATGGTACGGGTCATACCTTACGCTGCCATCCAGTTCTGTGCCCATGAACAATACAAAAGCCTGCTGGGAGGTTATTATGGCTTCCAGGGAAAGTGAGTATCATCTAACAATCATCAAATAAATAATTAATAAGAGCGGGAGAACGTTGCGGGCGCTGGGCAGATGCACCCAGGACAGGGCGCCAATCTGTCGCGGGGCATCATTTCCACAGTTCATTTGCATTAATGATTTTTATTAAGCAGGTAGTCCCTGATTGGCTGAGCTGTTTCAGCAGCTGTGACGTCATCGACAATAACATACACATATACAATGCATTATTTTAAATAATAAAATACAGCGAGCCGATTCCCTATGAACACTAAACCTGCTGCGGCTGTTGTTTATAAACTGTGTTTTGTAATTTGGCCACTAGATGGCAGTGTTTGATTGTTGGAGGAAACATTTACATTACATTTACATTTAGCAGACGTTTTTATCCAAAGTGACTTACAAATGAGAACATCACAAGTCAGAAGTTATAAAGAAAACTAGGGGTGAGCTGCAATATTCGCTGATTCGCTGATTCGATTCGGAGAACCGTAGTGGACTATGAACCTCATAGTCGAATGTACCATTTTGACCACATGGAGGCGCCCATGGCTGCTGCTAAGCATTAGTTATTACATGAAATGTCTTTGTTTTCGTTATATATATAGCCTTTTGTTAAATAAAATCATCATAATTTCTAGAAAAAAAAGAAAAAAGAAAAACAAAATAAAAGGTTTTCTTTTGTTAGAAAAACAAGTAAAATATAAAAAAAAAAAAAAATTTTTTAAAAACTATGCTTATAGCGCCATCTTGTGGTGAAATTTGAACTGATTCGACTATCAGTCGACTATAGGGAAAATCTGACGAATCAGATTCGACTATGAAAATCTGTAGTTGAATACAGCCCTAAAGAAAACCAGCTACACTGTGGAATGATCAAATCCCGATTACTCAGCGTTCAACGTTCCATTTGAAAACGGGACTAGATTACTAGATTAAGAGCAGATTATTCATTATGATTATTTGGATTTTAATAAACACATTTATTAATAAAACCTTGTTTTTTTTTTTTTTTTTTTTATTAAAGTGTGTTTGTTGCATCTCACTGTTTCCTCCTCTCGCGTGCAGAGCGCTGCCTCCTGTACCAAGGCTCCTGGCTGGCTCACTGGCTGGCATAACCGCTGCCATGATCACATACCCCCTCGACATGGTCCGTGCCCGCATGGCCGTCACGCCAAAAGAGATGTAAGAGACCCTCACTGCAAAAACATCATGCTTAACACGCCAGAAAATATTTAAAAAGTGTAACATCATTTTTTTTTTACTTGAATAGATTTGTAAATAAGATAAATTCATCCATCCATTATCTTCCACTTTATCCTTTACTAGGGTCGCAGGGGGGGGGGGTTCCCCATGCCCATCCAGGGCAGAACGTTTTAGGCGCTGGGCAGATACACACAGGACAGGGTGCCGACACACATTAATTCAAACGGAAACACACTATATGGGGCAATTTGTAGAATTCAGTTCACCTTGATCCATGTTTTTGGACTGTGGGAGGAAACCGGAGAACCCGGAGGAAACCCACGCAGACACGGGGAGAACATGGAAACTCCACCCAGATGGGGATTCGAACCGGGAATCCCTAGCGCTGAGAGGAGAACGTGCTAAACCACTAAGCCGCCGTGCCGCCTTTTTTTTTTTTATTTTTTTTTTAGCATAAATAAATTTTTTTTTTTTTAATTATGCAACGCTTACATAATAACACAAACACCCTGAAATAACATTTTCTGTGTTTTTCTGTCAGGTACAGCAACATAATGCACGTGTTCATACGTATTTCACGCGAGGAGGGACTGAAGACACTTTATCGGGGCTTCACGCCGACCATACTGGGCGTGGTTCCTTATGCAGGTCTCAGCTTCTTCACGTACGAGACGCTTAAAAAACTCCATGCAGGTACGCGTTGCTGCGTTTGTGCACATGTATGATGAGGGCATGTTGGATGTGGGTGTGACGGTATCGCAGTGGCACTGGCGGGAGGAAAGGTGGCGCCAGTGGCATTCGTTGCATGCAGTTAACACTATTGGCACCATTGTAACGGGGCGGGTACGTTGTAACGAGGACCGGATACGATGTTACAGCTTATTAAGGCTGCACACGTTCATCAGGCGGAGCCCCGACTGGTGCGTTAATTACTTTCAATGAACCCCCCCCCCTTTGTCGTCATAATGGGGTTAGTGTGTGTGGAACTAGCAATCTGGAGGTTAGGGGTTCGAATCCAGAGTTCACTCAAGGGCCCTTGAGCCTGGCCCCTAACCCTCATTGCTCCAGGGAACTGTATCATACAAGCGTCTGTCTGCTAAATGACCCCATGTAATGTTTTTCTCTTTGTGTGTGTGTGTGTGTGTGTGTGTGTGCGTGTGCGTGTGTGTGTTCGTAACAGAGAAGACCGGCCGAGCCCAGCCACATTCCTACGAGCGGCTGGCGTTCGGGGCGTGCGCCGGCCTGATCGGCCAGTCGGCCTCGTACCCTCTGGACGTGGTGCGCCGCCGGATGCAGACGGCGGGCGTGACGGGCCACACGTACGGCACCATCGCGGGCACCATGCGTGAAATCGTGACTGAGGAGGGGGTCGTTCGAGGCCTCTACAAGGGCCTGAGCATGAACTGGGTGAAGGGGCCCATCGCCGTTGGCATCAGCTTCACGACCTTCGACCTCTCGCAGATCCTCCTGCGCAAGGTGGGCTTCGGCGCGCGATAGCGTCCGCATCCGAGTCCCAGCGTACGCCGCCGACCGAGGGACAGAGGGACGGGGACGTTTACCGACAAGCACCAACACCGGTGCTGCGGAAATTGCCTTTCCACATCTGTAGGACCTTTTTAGGGGATTTGGACTGAGTTGGAGCGCCCCCTAGTACACACTGTGTGTGTGTGTGTGTGTGTGTGTGTGTGTGTGTTTTTGTAAGGGGGTTATAGGACAGATCCGGAGGTACAGACAGACTGAATGTAGTTCCTCTCACACTGCCGACTCAGCATTATTCGCTTCATGTGCAATACGTCGACGCGTTCAGCTCTCACGAACAAACGCTTTCACAGTCGTCATGTGATTCCACCACGTACGGTACCCACCAAAAGTTGGGACACGCCCCCTTTTTATCCTCCACTCACCATATACAGACCGTAGTCCATCTGTGTTCTTTGTTCTCTGTTCTCTCTTCTCTGTTGGTCAGAACAGGTATCATTTGGGTGGTGGATTGTTTACGGTCAGTTCTGCAGTGACACTGATGTGGTGAGAGGGTTTTAGTGCAGCAGTGCTGCTGGAGAGGGTGGCATGTTCTCCTCTCAGCGCTAGGGATTCCCGGTTCGAATCCCCATCTGGGTGGAGTTTCCATGTCCTCCCCGTGTCCGCGTGGGTTTCCTCCGGGTTCTCCGGTTTCCTCCCACAGTCCAAAAACATGGATCAAGTCAATTGAGTTCTCCAAATTGCCCCATATAGAGTGTGTGTCTGTGTGAGTGATAGATTGCCCCCCTGTCCTGGGTGTATCTGCCCAGCACACGAAACGTTCTCCCCTGGATGGGTATGGGGAACCCCCCCCCCCCCCCCCCGCGACCGTAATATAGGATGAAGCGGAAGATAATGAATGAATGAGGTTCATTTCTCCACCTCAGTCACACTGCTGGGATAGGACTAATGCCCCCACCCAATAACCCCTGCTCTGTGGTGGTACTATTGGGGTTCTGAGCATTAGAACAGAGAACACACTATGTACTGTAGAACACAAACAGATGGACTACAGTCTGGAATTGTCCATCTTTACAGGACGTGGAACTGAGAACATGGACAGGGGGCGTGTCCGAGCGTTTGACTGTTGCTGTATATATTCCCCTGTATTTGAATATGTTAATGAGTTCTGTCCATCATGAATTTAAAGCAGAACTTTTATTCAGAAGTGTTCCGTGGCTCTCGGTTTTGCTGCTGCTGTTGGTTTTAACGTCGACGTCGCGTGGCCATCAGTTCCGCGTCGGACCTCGAAGCCGAGAACACGTCATGGAATTTTACGTATTTAAGGCGGTTGCCGTCGCTCAGCCTCGTGTTTGGCAGACGACGTGGCGGATCGGTTCCCCCTGCAGTTCACACACTGGTGGTGTGTTTTTTTTTTTTTTTTACGTCTGCCTCTCAGCGCTGGGATCCAGGTTCGAATCCCGGGCTGGGTGGAGTTTGCATGTTCTCTGGTTTCCTCCCACCGTCCAAAAAACATGGATTCAAGGTGAACTGGCTGCTTAAAATTGGCCCTTTCCACAAATTGTCCCCATGTATTTGAGAGTGAGGGTCCTGGGTGTATCTGCCCAGCGCCTGAAACGCATCTACTCTCAGATACCCCCCCCCCCCCCCCCCAAAAAAAAACTGTATATCATTTTGATGTTGGTGGTCTGATGATGGTGCCCCCCCCCTCCGGGGCAACCGAATCGGTCACAAAGAAGGCGCTCGTGATCAGTCAGATCGATTCAGCACGCCACTGGGCTTTAACATGTTCTCCCCACTGCACCACATCAGGCCCGTCGTCTGGGCGTGGCCTTGTGGTGGCGAGCGGGGACCGATCTGGAAACCGCCGGGTGCCGTCCATCCGGGATCGGACACGAAAACACGTCCTACGGGACGCACCGTTCCAGCCTTACACCTCCGAATGAGATCGGGGTTCCGTCTGTCTCTCATGTGGATGATGGACAGCTCTGAATCATACCCCCATCTGCCCCCCCCCCCCCAAAAAAAAAAAAATAAAATAAAATAAAATAAAATAAAATAAAATTAGGATTAGGATTAAAACGAAATCAGAACGTCCTGCGTCATGAATTAATATATTAATATAATTATATGTTTTTAATGTTCACCCCAAAAGTAACTAATGTTCCTTAAAACGCTCCTCAGAACCTCGGAGTGACTCAGCATTGATTCATGCTGTCCAGCATCCTGCTATCTTTAGATCGTTCTATATATATGACACCGCTCCAGTGTGTGTGTGTGTGTGTGTGTGTGTGTTGTTGTTACTAATCCCTTGGCTTTAAACGTTCACCCCAGCGTGCAGACCCTCAGCGTGTGGGGGCTCTGTGGTTGGGTTCCTCAGCGAGAGACGAGTCCGCAAGTGCCTACAGAAATAAAGAATGCACCATCAGAACCCTGCTGCTGGAATTCAGACCTTACTCATCACAGGAAGTGCAATATGCAGCGGGTAATGTCCCATATTACAGTATTTCGGTCACGGGGAGACGGTTCTTTAACACACGGTACTTTTCTTAGCAGGTTTTTTTATTTGAATTGTTTATTTTATTTAGAAAATAACACACTGTGCTCAGAACCGTTCTAACCGTTCATACGCACCCCCTTCTTTGCTCCATCGGCTAATTTTTCCACATCAGGGGAGGTGGGGGGGGGGGGGTTCTTCATACCCATCCAAGTGGAGAACGTTTGGGTCAGGGCCTGAGCAGATACGCCCAGGATCCATCCAATCCATCGCTGGACACACACGGACTATCCATCCACCATTATCTTCCGCTTTATCCTCTATTAGAGTCGCGGTGGGGGGGGGGGGGGGGTGTTCCTCGTGCCCATCCAGGGGAGAACGTTTCGGGCGCTGGGCAGATACACCCAGGACAGGACGCCAATCTATCGCTGGGCACACACTCACACGCACAGACACAAACACACTCTACATGGGGAAATTTGGAGAACTCAATTGACCTTGATCCATGTTTTTAGACTGTGGGAGGAAACCGGAGAACCCGGAGGAAACCCACGCGGACGGTGAGAACATGCAAACTCCACCCAGATTGGGATTCGATCCTTGCCGACCTTTTAGTCCATCTGTGTTCTTTGTTGTTGTTCGTCCCCTGTTGGTTCTGTGTTCTCTGTTGGTCAGGAGCATCACAGAACAGGTTTCATTTGGGTGGTGGATTGTTTATTGTCGGTTCTGCAGTGACACTGATGTGGGGGGGGGGGGGGGGGGTTTAGTGCAGCAGTGCTGCTGGAGGTTCATTCCTCCACCTCAGTGACACTGCTGGGATAGGACTAATGCCCCCACCCAATAACCCCTGCTCTGTGGTGGTACTATTGGTGTTCTGACCATTAGAACAGAGTAAAGGGGATGTACACAGTATGTACTGTAGAACACACACAGATGGACTTCAGTCTGCAATTGGAGAACTACGAAGTCCATCTGTACATGAAGTGGAACGGAGCACATGGAGAACAGAAAGGGGGCGTGTCCAAACGTTTGACCGGTAACAAACCTGAAATTAAAAAGTAGGTTTTCGGTTTTAAAGTTCTGACATCGTTCTCGCAGACAATCACTCTGAACCAAAGCACAACGGCTCTGACGATTACGAACATGACCTCACATCAGCGTTTCGGATGTTAATCCAGATTACGCATTAATGTTAATCTGAGCGTCTTTATTAAACGCTTCTTTATTAACAATTGTAAATGTCTTCGGTAGTTTAAGACGTCGACGCCAACCGAGTTCTCCTCAGCAGATTCATTAAGCTTCACCTATTACCGCTCTGTTCTAAATTCCATCATTGCAGCCAGGGGGCGATACGTTGGGGCAGCGGTCAGCACGTCCACCTATCAGCACAGGAGATCCGGGTTTGAATCCCGATCTGGGTGGAGTTCCCATGTTCTCCTTATGCCTGCTTGGGTTTCCTCTGGATTCTCCAATTTCCTCAGTCCAAAAAACATGGATTTAAGGTGAATTGACTGCTCTAAATTGCCCCTACGTAGTATGTGAGTGAGTGTGTGCCCAGCGATAGATTGGCACCCTGTCCTGGGTGTGCCTGCCCATGGCTTTAAACAATTGGCCGCTCTCAATTGCCCCTACATAATGTGAGTGAATGTGTTCCCAGTGATGTATTGGCGTCCTGTCCTGGGTGTGCCTGCCCAGCGCCCGAAACGTTCCCCCCTGGATGAGCATGGGGAACCCCCCCCCCCCCCCCCCCCGACCTTAATATAGGATTAAGTGGAGGACAATGAGATGTTTAGGTGGTCGATCATAGGAGTCTGTTGTTTTGCACTGAAGCTTTGAGATTTCCATCTCATCTTTAAAACATTACGAATAATTGCCTCTGATTGGTTGAGCATTCTTGGTGTCTTCGTGTTTTGGATTCAGGACTTTAAAAAAAAAAGCGTCCCGTGGAGACGGTCTCTATGGATACCACTTCCCCTGACCAACATGCTTGAATAAACCAGTGGTGACAGATGTGGCTTTTTTTAGGAACACGATTGGAACGTATTTTGTTTGATCTGCAGCGTTCTGGAGGCTGAATGTCATTCGTTCGAATGTCTTCTGTCCCTCGTGTGAAAGGTCCTCCGTGTCTTGGACAGTTATTTAAATGATTAAACGTTGTGTTCGGTCACCTTTGTATTAACGGTGCAGCTGTGAACTCACTTCATGACGATTGTATTCTCTGTTTCGATGATTTTCGTAGATGCAGATGTTTTGCAGATGTTTTTAACCGTTGCATTAAAACGACGCTGGAGGCTGCTGATCTCAGAACAGCGTTTTTAATGTTCACTTGTCGAGTCTAAAGAAATGTTCATTAAACTAACGAGATGAAAATCAGTCTCCGTTTAATTAACCAACACACGAGTGAGTCGGGTTCCTCTGATTTTACTGTTTATTTAAAATGTATTGAACTGGTTTAGAAGTTTATTAGAGTTTAGTGTTAGTTTAAGTGTTAGTTTCGTGTTAGTTTAGTGTTAGTTTAATGTTAGTTTAATGTTAGTTTAGTGTTAGTTTTAGTGTTAGTTTTAGTGTTAGTTTAGTGGTAGTTTAGTGGTAGTTTAGTGGTTGCTTAGTGTTTAATGTTAGTTTAATGTTAGTTTAGTGGTAGTTTAGTGTTTAATGTTAGTTTAGTGGTAGTTTAGTGTTAGTTTAATGTTAATTTAATGTTAGTTTAGTGTTAGTTTAATGTTAGTTTAGTGTTATTTTGCTGATTAATTCACTCTCTTGGATAAACATGTGGGGAAAACATGAACCCAACAAAGCACATTATATTGCTGTGGTGGATGTGTGTGTTCTGCGGTTGTGTGTATCTGTTTTGTGTGTTTTTGTGTTCTGCGGTTGTGTGTATCTGTTTTGTGTGTTTTTGTGTTCTGCGGTTGTGTGTCTGTTGTGTGTTTTTTTTTTATGTGTTCTGTGGTTGTGTCTGTGTTGTGTGTTTTTTTTATGTGTTCTGTGGTTGTGTGTATCTGTTTTGTGTGTTTTTTTATGTGTTCTGCGATTGTGTGTCTGTGTTGTGTGTTTTTTTTTTATGTGTTCTGCGGTTGTGTGTGTGCGCGTGTGTGTCTGTCTGTCTGTGTTTGTGTGTTTTTGTTCAGCAACTCAACAAAACCTCTCATTCCAACTGAGGTAAACAGAAGAGAATTTCTGAATGCCCACATGCTGAACCTTGAGCCAGATGGGCTACAACAGCATCGTATGTGCTACATGTACTACATGCAAGCTTATACCACGATGAACCAGCAAGACAGATTTAATGTCGTCACCGGTGAGTGTTTTTTATTTATGTGTTATTTAAATCGCTTACACTACCCGTGATTGCCACTAGGTGGCGACACGGGATCGATGTGTGTATGAATTTGGCGCGAAACGATGCAGTCACGCGGGATTTCCTAACGACCCGAGAGCAATTCTGTAAAAACTAATCCCGAAAACTCAGCTAACAGATTTAAACGAGTTTAGTTTATTTTGAGTCGCTGATTTTAATAAATCACGTCTGAGTTTTACTCAGTTACTGTTTTTAAATCATTTTTATTCATTCTTTTGCTGATCGTAAGAAACAATTTAACATTTACAGCTGTGTTGATTTTGTATCGTGTGCACAAACTTCACCTAAACCAATTAATCTAGAAAAAAACAACTCCTAATTAAGTCTGTATTCAATTCTCTATAATGCGGTTCTATTAATGTTAACAGTTTCCCACCATTAAAATAATTAAACTAACAAACTAAGGTTTGTTTTTTTTTAGACGTAAACTCAGAATCTTTTGGTTAAAAGAAACAAAACGCCAAAAAAAGCTTATTTCATTCATTCATTCATTCTCTCCCGCTTTATCCTCTATTAGGTTCGCGGTGGGGTTCCCCATGCCCATCCAGGGGAGAACGTTTCGGGTGCTGGGCAGATAGACCCAGGACAGGGCGCCAATCTATCGCTGGGCACACACTCACTCACACAAGACACGACACACTCTATATGGAGCAATTTGGATAAATCAATTGACTTGATCCATGTTTTTGGACTGTGGGAGGAACCCGGAGAACCCGGAGGAAACCCACGCAGACACGGGGAGAACATGGAAACTCCACCCAGATGGGGCTTCGAACCGGGAATCCCTAGCGCTGAGAGGCGAACGTGCTAATCACTAAGCCACCGTGCCACCCCCCCCCCCAGCTTATTTCGTTTTCTTAAATATTCTATTTAAAGCTTTGCTCACTAGATGGCGCACAATAACAACGAAGATAGACATAAATAAGAGCCTCGTTTGTTTTTCTGACCTGAACTCGACCTTCAGGCTGCAAGACACGCTCTCTAAAACCAGCACTAAAACCCTAACACGTAATATTTTATATAATGCTTAATTATGTTTTGTTAATTAATTTTTCTGAAGTAAAGAAAATGATACAGAAGGCAGAAACAATTCATATGGAAATCATATGGACAAAAGTATTGGGACACCCATTTTTTGGAACACATGTAAGGCAGGTATTCAGTTCTATAAACACTAAGCTCAAACATCGGCTCATCGAATCTTTTTAGGCTGCCAATAGTTTGGGGAAGGCCCTTTTTTTGTTTCTTTGTTGTGCCCTTGTACACAAAACATCATCACAAAACATCCATATTTAATGTGGCAGAACTTAACTGTCCAGCACAAAGCCCTGATCTGAAGCTTTAGGGCTGAACCTGAAGGGCGATTGTCATCCAGGTCCTTTGACCTGCTCGAGGACATGGTCCACATCAGTGTCGGACCCCACTGTCACACCCTGAATATAAGGACAAAAGATTCCCACAGACACACAGCAAAAAGAGAGTGTCTTCCCAAAAAATGAATATTATAGGTGTGATGGGTGTACAGTAACAAACATTGAATGGGACGCCATTGAACCGGTGTGGGTGTCCCAATTCTTTTGTCCACACTGGTCCTGTTCCCTGTTGTGGGTGAGTTCTCATAAACTAAAGGTGTGCAAAATTTTGCATTCTAGAATATATTTAATGTTGAAGTTGTTTTTTTTCCCTCATATTTATTTATTTTTTATCATTAAACCTTAAAGATAATTTATTTTTAATAGTAATGATGTATTATATGAAATTACTATATGTTATTATATGAACTCGATTTTTATATTATTGTTTTTAATACAATGCTCATTTCCTTGAGATGTTTGTATTTACGTTTTCTACAATTTCGCATATACTTGTATATTTAATCGTTAACTTTAATCGTTAACATCAGACCTCTTCAACTAATTCAAAACTCTGCAGCCCGACTCGTGTTTAACCAGCCCAAGAGAACTCATGTCACTCCATTACTCACTTCCCTCCATTGGCTTCCTGTAGCTGCTCGCATTCAGTACAAGTCGCTGACTCTGGCATACAGAACCATTTCTGGATCTTCCCCCTCTTACCTTCACTCTGTCTTTTCAAAATCCACTCCGATCGTTCACTTCGCTCCAGTGATGTTGTCGCCTGGCGATTCCACCTCACCGAGGAGCTCATTCTCATTTATGTGGCGTTCACCACTGCAAAATGGTGGAACGATATCCCAACTCTGTCCGTAGGGAATCATTAAACAGTTTTAAGAAAACTTAAGATTCTATTTACCAATACCTGTATATAAAAAAAAAATATTTTAAAAAATAAACGGGGGGGGGGCGCAGCTTCGAATAACAATAGGTTGATGAACTTACAGTATAGTTGGTTTTCTCCATGGCTTCTGACTGTAACGTTCTCATTTGTAAGTCGCTTTGGATAAAAGCGTCTGCTAAATGACTAAATGTAATGTAAATGTAAACTTTCGAAACGACCAAATAGCTGCGCGTTGACGTAGTTAATTTGCATATTTAATATTTCATTCGATGGCTTTTAATGAGGTAAATGATATATAATCTTCTTGCTGTGTTCTCTTTTTATTCTCGTGAGGACGTGAGGGACTCAGCTCCTCAGTCGATCGAATCTTCGGGTAATTTTTATTTTTATTTTTTATTTATTTTTTTTTAAGCATCTTTTCTTTTGATTGTCTTCTTTCAGAATAAAACAATGGCTGTGAAAACGCTTTAGGGGCGGAGTCTAAACGGATGGGAGGAGTCAAGGCGACGCGTTTGGAGGCCTACCGGGACGCAAAGTGACGTCAGGCTCATTTGCATAAATATATATTCAAATAAGCTGATGAGAAATTCATGAGGCGACGCGGCACTGCGGACGCCGGACGCGCGCACTCGCGCATGCGCAGGCTACCGGCTGGAGCTCCGCGTCGAGGCCGATGCTGCTGTGTGTGCTTTAGGCCGGTGGGCTACCATTTTGTTATTGAGGGCTGTGTTGCAGAATCACACCTTTAACCTAAGGACGTCATCATTCATTCATTATCTTCAGCTTTATCCTCTATTAGGGTCGCGGTGGGGGGGGGTTCCCCATGCCCATCCAGGGGAGAACGTCTCGGGCGCTGGGCAGATAGACCCAGGACAGGGCGCCAATCTATCGCTGGGCACACACTCACTCACACAGACACACTCTATATGGGGCAATTCGGAGAACTCAATTGACTTGATCCATGTTTTTGGACTGTGGGAGGAAACCAGAGAACCCTGGAGGAAACCCACGCGGACACGGGGAGAACATGGAAACTCCACCCAGATGGGGATTCGAACCGGGAATCCCTAGTGCTGAGAGGAGAACATGCTAACCACTAAGCCACCGTGCCGCCCTTAATACCTTTATTAATTATGATTATTTGATTGTATCCGTGTCAGTGTCACAGTAAATAGTAACACTGTTGTCGAGTTCTATATGATGTCATACAATCATGGGCGGCACGGTGGCTTAGTGGTTTGGCATGTTCTCCTCTCAGCGTTAGGGATTCCCGGTTCGAATCCCATCTGGGTGGAGTTTCCATGTTCTCCCCGTGTCCGCGTGGGTTTCCTCCAGGTTCTCCGCTTTCCTCCCACAGTCCAAAAACATGGATCAAGGTCAATTGAGTTCTCCAAATTGCCCCATATAGAGTGTGTATGTGTGAGTGAGTGTGTGCGCAGCGATGGATTGGCGCCCTGTCCTGGGTCTATCTGCCCAGCGCCCGAGACGTTCTCCCCTGGATGGGCATGAGAACCCCCCCCCCTACAAGTTTAAAAAAAAAAAACCCAAAGTGTGTGTGTGTGTGTGTGTGTGTGTGTGTGAGTGAGTGTGTGTGTGAAGGAGTGTGTGTTTATGTGAGAAAGTGTGTGTGTAAGAGAGAGAGAGAGTGTGTGTGTGTGTTGTGTGTGTGTGTGTGTGTGTTCAGTGTGCTGTGTATTTTCAGGACCACCCACGTGGAGAGCGGTGAGTTCAAAGCAGAGCTGAATGAATATTCATCCTCATCTCCTTCATTCACCTCCACATTTACATAAACATCCACAGCTCCACCCCCCATTCATAACCCCGCCTCCATTCATAACCAAATCATTCATAACCCCGCCTCCATTCATAACCCCGCCTCCATTCATAACCAAATCATTCATAACCCCGCCTCCATTCATAACCCCGCCTCCATTCATAACCAAATCATTCATAACCCCGCCTCCATTCATAACCAAATCATTCATAACCCTCTCAGTCTGAATGCACTGATGACCGTGGTGTTGTGAGCTTCAGAGAGACAGTGTCGGGTTCAGTCTGAATAACTGAGGAACGTTCTGATGCAGGTTCTGTATTAGATTCTGATCTACAGTCTGATCTACAGTCTGATGCACACCGTTAAACACCATTAAAGGTGTAGTTCTCAGCACATCTGCCTCTCAGCTCTGGGGATCCAGGTTCGAATCCCAACATGGGTGGAGTTCGCATGTTCTCCATGTGGGTTTACTCGCGGGGGGGAAGGGGGGGGGGGTTCCCCATGCCCATCCCCATCCCCATCCCCATCCCCATCCCCATCCAGGAGAGAACATTTCGGGCGCTGGGCAGATACACCCAGGACAGGGCGCCAATCTATCGCTGGGCACACACTCACTCACACAGACACACTCTATATGGGGCAATTTTGAGAATTCAATTGACTTGATCCATGTTTTTGGACTGTGGGAGGAAAGCGGAGAACCCGGAGGAAACCCACGAGGACACAGGGAGAACATGGAAACTCCACCCAGATGGGGATTCGAACCGGGAATCCCTAGTGCTGAGAGGCGAACGTGCTAAACCACTAAGCCACCATGCCGCCATAATAATAATTATTATTATTATTACTGTTTTCCCCCAACAAAAAACCACACACTCCAGATATAGATTTTTATTTTTATTAAAAAATTTTTTTTTTACAGTCAACATTAAAACATAAACCTTTGTTTCTGTTTGTTGGACCCTGAACGTTCACGGTGAACGTTAACAACACAATGTGCATTGATTATTCTATTGATCTGTTTTGTTTTTATTAGCAAAATTAAAATTCCTCACACGCAGGTACGAGATGATGGAGTCGAGAGGTTGCTGAACGCATTTACAGTCGCACGTTTGCGTTTCATTACATTATGCCGCTTTACATTCGCCTCACAATAGACGACAAATACCAAACACTGCAGAGTCAAAAGTTTGGACATTCCCCCTTCTTGCTTCATTGTCCTCCACTTGCCGTAGAGATGGAGTTTGTATGGATGAGTCCAGAACCAGCAGAGAGGAGGTTTGTTGAGCCGGTGGCTGATTCTCTGCGCTGCAGTGTTAATGATGTCCTGGTGGTGTGTTAGTGACAGACTCTGCTACACTGAGGATCATCCACCGATCGGAGACGTCCATCCATCGGCTAACACGATACGAGTTACTGTCTCTGTCTCTGGATGACCGCACCAGTGTCACCCACCCCCACACCCACCACCATGTCACTGTCACTGCAGTGCAGGGAATCGTCCACCACCCACATGAAACCTGCCGCGTGGTGGATTTAACCAGGAACAGAGTAACGAGGACGAACCTACAGAATCAAGAGACGTTTCATCCATTCATCTTTTAATGCAGCTTGTTATTATGGGATGGAAACCCTTTCTGGAGTTTAATGATAAGGACGCTGTTGTCCAACACGGTCTCATTCACATTCAGGGATGATGGAGGAGCGGCACGGTGGTGTAGAGACATCCAGGTTCGAATCCCGATCTGGGTGGAGTTTCCACGTTCTCCCCGTGTCTCCCCGTGGGTTTCCTCCGGGTTCTCCAGTTTCCTCCCACAGTCCGAAAAACATGAATTCAAGGTCAATTGGATGCTCTGAATTGCTTCTCGGATGCTCTGGATTGGCACTCGGGCGGCACGGTGGCTTAGTGGTTTAGCACGTTCTCCTCTCAGCGCTAGGGATTCCCGGTTCGGATCCCCATCTGGGTGGAGTTTCCATGTCCTCCCCGTGTCCGCGTGGGTTTCC
Organism: Corydoras sp. C115; assembly: GCA_019802505.1. NCBI lineage: Eukaryota > Metazoa > Chordata > Actinopteri > Siluriformes > Callichthyidae > Corydoras > Corydoras sp. C115. Next base: position 259,973 of record JAFMOC010000738.1, on the reverse strand, counting down.
TCCGGGATCTCCGGTTTCCTCCCACAGTCCAAAAACATGGATCAAGTCAATTGAGTTCTCCAAATTGCCCCATATAGAGTGTGTCTGTGTGAGTGAGTGTGTGCCCAGCGATAGATTAACGTCCTGTCCTGGGTGTATCTGCCCAGCGCCCGAAACGTTCTCCCCTGGATGTACTTGGGGAACCCCACCCGTGACTCTAATAGAGGATAAGGCGGGAGATAATGAATGGATGGATGGATGGATGGATTGGCACTCTGTCCTGATTGTATCTGCCCAGCGCCCGAAACACATTCTCCCCTTGATGGACATCCCCCCCCCTCCCTACCCCCGCAACCCCAATAGAGGATTAAGGGGAAGGTAATGAGATGAGATGAATAATGGTTGAACATGGTGTTTATACCCACTGTCATTGCTTTGAGGATATATATATATATATATATATATTTTTTATCTTTCTAACTTTACACACTTCTTTAATCTACATCCTCACACACCTCGCTCCACTTGCGTCACCTGCACACACTCTGTAGCCGCTTTAGAGTCTCGGTGCGAAAACGTCAGAATGAAATGTCCAGGTTATGAATCAAACGCAGCCGAGGAGCAAACAACGTCCACACTGTCATTATGTACTTCAGTAAATCTCTGCACTTCTGAAGGCTGTTTTCTCTGCTGACGGTTTAACGGAGCGCTCCGACATCACAGACGTTCCTCAGAGGTTCTGCAGGTAAAGAGACAAACGATAAAAACGTAACAGAACAGTAGATTATACAAACTTCAAATAATGTGTTTGATTTTTAATTGTTTCAATAGTGATATTAAATTGTGGCTTAGTGGTTTAGCACGTTCTGCTCACGTTCTCCTCTCAGCGCTAGGGATTCCCGGTTCGAATCCCCATCTGGGTGGAGTTTCCATGTTCTCCCCGTGTCCGCGTGGGTTTCCTCCGGGTTCTCCAGTTTCCTCCCACAGTCCAAAAACATGGATCAAGTCAATTGAATTCTCAAAAATTGCCCCATATAGAGTGTGTATGTGTGCGTGAGTGTGTGCCCAGCAATGGATTGGCGTCCTGTCCTGGGTCTATCTGCCCACCGCCTGAGATGTTCTACCCTGGATGGGCATGGGGAACCCCACCGTGACCCTAATAGAGGATAAAGCGGAAGATAATGAATGAATATATATATATATACACACACAGTAAAAACTATTACGTTTAGGACACGTCCCCTTTGCTCCATTGTCTTTCCCCTCCACTCTCCATACAGATGATCTTTGTAGTTTTCAAATTCCAGACTGTAGTCCATCTGTGTTCTGTTGGTTCTGTGTTCTCTGTTGGTCAGCAGCATCACAGAACAGGTACGCTGATGTGGTGGGGGGGGGGTTTAGTGCAGCAGTGCTGCTGGAGGTTCATTCCTCCACCTCAGTGACACTGCTGGGATAGGACTAATGCCCCCACCCAATAACCCCTGCTCTGTGGTGGTACCATTGGGGTTCTGACCATTAGAACAGAGTACACAGTATGTACTGTAGAACACAAACAGATGGACTACAGAATGAAATTGTAGAACTTGAAGTGGAAGTGGAACTGAGAACACGGACGATAATGTTTATAGTTGAACTGGAGGATATTATTAAGTGAATAAATAAGAGAATCAATGTGTTTGTGTCTCTGCCTGCCGGTGGATTCGCAAACCAGGTGTATCACCTTTAAACCGGCACTGGGTTCGACCCTAAATTATAAATGAACTCTGTTCCAATAAGTTATTTTTTTTCTAATTTGTTTTTGGAAATCTTAAAAACATTCGCCTGAGTCTCGATACATGTCGAGGTGTACCAACACCAACGTGCAGCACACTCGCAGACTGAACGGTGACCCCCGGAGCCTGTGTATAGGCACAGGTCACTGCACAGACCGTCTGGTCCCATTATACACACACACACACACACACACACACTCTGTCTGGATCCTTAATGTGACCTCTCATTTGGGACGGAGTGTGTGTTCGACACAAATGCTAATCCACTGGGAACAAACTTACACGGCCTCTGGGACAACGGACCCAGACACAGACACACTTCAGACGTTAGTGACACATGTGTAAGAGCCGCCGTTTAGATTGTCCTGTGACATAGAGCACAGATTCACACGACCGAGGTAGAATCATCATCTGTGTCTGTGTTTGAATCTGAATACAAACTGTGAACAAAAACCCTGAACACCTCAAAAAGCAGCAAGACGCCAGAAAAGCATTTATGCGATTTTTGTTTTTGATTTTTAAATTATTTATGATCCCTTTTAGGTGGTTTCTCTCTCTCTCCATATGTGGTCTCACATTATTTATATATATATATATATATATATATATATATATATATATATATATATATATATATATATATATATATATATATATATACACATACATACATATATATACATACATTCATACATACATACATATACATATATATACATATATGTATGTGTGTGTGTGTAGGTATATATATATATATATATATATATATATATATATATATATATATATATATATACATATATGTATGTGTGTGTGTGTATGTATATATATATATACCATATATAATGTGAGACTGCATATCCTTGATCATTCACAAATAGAATCTATGACTAGACACCAAAGGGGGTGTGTTCATTAGAATTAATTTCTCATTAGGGAGAGCTGGGGTCTATCCCGGGGGTTAAGGGATGTCTGGTCAACTCTATACCTCAAGGCAGAAGACCGTCTGAGTCCGAGTGTCTGGCCGAGCGTGTGGCTGGAATCGGGAGACGCATTAATGTTCAGTCTGATCTATCTGTCCATTGTTCGTTCATACACCAGATTAATAATTATTATAATTATTATTATTTAATAATCAGAGTATCCCACTTTAAAATCATTAAAAAAAATAAAGGGTATATGAATTAGAACACATACCTATATCCTTAAATATTTTTTTAATTTGACGATCAGACACACGTAGGGTGTGTCCTTATTGGGATATGATCCTAATTAGGGGGTAGGTGGGGTGAACATAGGGGGTTGATTGATGTCTGGTGAACATTGAGATGCTGTCTAATGTGTGTTTGTAGGGGAGACATGGATTTAGGAGGAATTTGGGGACGTCTGGATATAAAGGGGTGCGAGTTCTAATACATTTTAACACAAGGTGGCTGACGAACCTCTTACAGCTCCACTTCAGTCACCTCTACATGAGCCAGGAAAGAGGCACCAGCCAGATTAGGACATTTTAACTGATCAATTGTTAAAATATAATATACATGAATTTATTAATTTCATATACTGACAGCATTTTTAGCAATTATTTGGATTTGTATTTCTATTTTTTATTTTTATTTTTTTTTTGGTTAAAGGCATGTCTCCTCCAGAGAAGAGTCGAATAGTCAGCGGTCATAGGTCTCCTTCCTTCTTTTAGTCCAGACTGAGTTTTCATTAAATCGTGTCTAAATGGACACGTGATCGCTGGGCAGCTGCTCTAATGAGCCTCGTGATGAAAACATCCCGGCGGTCTGCGGCTGATTTTTTTTTTTTTTTTGGCATCGCCATTTCAACATGCATGGTCACTTTAGGCATTCTGTTATGGGCATTGTGAGGCCCGAATTCCTGATGACATTATCATGCTAAGCGAGGGAAGCGGTGACAATGAGAAGTTGACTGTGGGTCCTTCAATTTCAGAGGTTTTTCTTATTTTCTCCAGTCAGGGCCAAGTGATGAAGCCAAGAAAAGGGAAGACAAAATGATGGAGGAACTCTGTGTGTGTGTGTGTGTGTGTGTGTGGGAGAGAGGGTCAGTCTGCTTCAGAACCTCCTTCACTGCCAGGATATTGTGTCTTTCCAACAAAGACGTAGGCTCTCATTAAAAATCCATGTCATCGGATCACGCCTCGGCTGAATCGGGAGATTGTGGGCGGCTTTAAGAGGCCGTGACTGAGCCATGAATGGGTGCTGGAGGACAGGAACGATGGCCAAGCCTATGGGAACTAGGAACCCGTGGAGAGTTGGGGCTAAGGGTCAATGCCTGTCTGTTCCACATTACAAATCTTTTCTTCCCCAAACTTTGCTTAAACATAATTAACACTCGCTGGAGAGGATTTGGGCCGGTTGCTTTGAAAGGCTAAACTCGGGGTATGACGTCAGTGACGAGCAAACGCACTTGGATGAAAGCTAATGTGGTGCAGGAGGCATGGAATCAATTGGAATTGTGGAAACCTTGACTTCAAATATTCTATATTTACTTTGAATATTTAATCTTGGGCTTCATAATACGTAGAGTGAAAGGCACAGTGTGAGGGATGAGAATGTCTTTGTATTTAAAGTTTATTTAAAGGTATTATGTTAAGGTATCGGCGGCACGGTGGCTTAGTGGTTTAGCACGTTCGCCTCTCAGCGCTTCGAATACCCATCTGGGTGGAGCTTCCATGTCCTCCCCGTGTCTGCGTGGGTTTCCTCCGGGTTCTCCGGTTTCCTCCCACAGTCCAAAAACATGGATCAAGTCAATTGAATTCTCAAAATTGCCCCATATAGAGTGTGTCTGTGTGAGTGAGTGTTTGCCCAACGATGGATTGGCGCCCTGTCCTGGGTCTATCTGCCCAGCGCCCGAATGGCGCAAACCATATAACCCGTTATATGTTTCTTTGAAAAGGTAACGTCTGTAGGCATTTTATTTACGTTTTAGAATAAGTTTAGTTTAACTTTAATTAGAGACACGGAGACATATTTATTTTAAAAATGCATAATATTGTTTATTGTGATGACGTCAGGGTGTGTTTTCCTGTTCCATTACTCAAACACTGGAACTTTTAAAAAAATATTAGCTTCATAAATTAATATAAGTCTTTAAAGCGGCTTTGAAAATGAATGAATATTTATTCATTCATTCATTATCTCCCGCTTTATTCTCTATTAGGCTCGCGGTGGGGTTCCCCATGCCCATCCAGGGGAGAACATCTTGGGCGCTGGGCAGATACACCCAGGACAGGGCGCCAATCCATCGCTGGGCACACACCCACTCACACAGACACACTTTATATGGGGCAATTTGGAGAATTCAATTGACTTGATCCATGTTTTTAGACTGTGGGAGGAAAGCGGAGAACCCGGAGGAAACCCACGCGGACGCGGGGAGAACATGGAAACTCCACCCAGATTGGGATTCGAACCGGGAATCCCTAGCGCTGAGAGGAGAACGCACCGTGCAGCCCATAATTATTTCGTTAGAAGCAAAAAAACTGGTTTATTTTGTGATTTTGATTAAAAAGTAAACGTCATCGTTTTGCAGTGTGTTTAAAACTCACTCCAATTTAATTACCCTCTCCACCCGTTTTCAGGACCCGTCAACACTGCAGTCCGTGTATTGGCTACGACATCTGCCACTCAAATCAATCTGACGACCTCATTGGTTGAATCTTCCTAATCGGACTCAGCGATTGGTGTTTCGTGGGTGAGGTCACCAGAAACGCGTGAAACCAGCTGAGATTTATTTCCAATTAAGAAAATTAGTTAGCCGAGTTTTTGTTTGAAGGTCTGCGTAAAGAATGACGGCGTTTGGATTTAAACTGAGCTTTTAGGTCCTAAAACCTTTGGATTTTATCTAAAATTTCTGGATTAATTTTACTGTCAAGAAACAAACAGCTTTTATTGTTTGTTCCACTGACGTCATCATGTCATCGAACCCGAGAAAACATCAAAAGGTAGGGAGCGGTGTGATTAATGTATTAATGAGGAAAACGCGGCGATGGAATGAATTTACAAGATTTACTTTTAATATCGATGAAGGAAAATCACGTCATGAAAACATGAACACAAAGTTATTGTTGCGTTATCGGACTTTATTAATTGTTCTTACACTTACGGTTCTGTTCGTTTGTATTGATGATTAATTGTAACAACGGAATGAATCTTTAATCTCAGACTGATTGTTAAAATTATCTTTATTATAATATATTTAGATTGTGATGAAGTACATCTAACGCAAGTTGCACCAAACACTTAATTTAAATTGTCTGTATAATAACATTTATTTGTTAAAATGATGCGTGACCTTTTTTATTTCACTTACAAATGCACTTTGCTGTTGAGTCTGATTTAAGATAATAATAATAATAATAATAATAATAATAATAATAAAGTTATGTTGCGGTTGATGACGTTTATGTTTTAAAGATCGTTGCTCTGTAATGGAGTTGCACTCTTTATGATTTAGTTGAAACCCTCAGTGTTCTACAGAAAAGACCTTTCGTCTTCTGAGCATCTTCTTTATTGTTTAATTTTACATCCGATTCCCCAAAAAGCTGCCGATCTATAAAACTACATTCAGAATACTTTCGTAAATGGGGTTCAAAGTATTTTTAAAGTTGGATCTTTTCAATGTCGTTAAAAGTTGGTGGATTGCAAAAAAAGGACCATAAGATGTTGTAGTGTCCGGTAGCGGAATGGGATTCTGTTCTTAAAGGTGTTGTTTTTTTTGGGGGGAGTGTGGGTGGAGAACACGGGTGGAGTTCATGTGGTGCTTCTTCTTATTATTCATTCATTATCTCCCGCTTTATCCTCTATTAGTGTCGCGGTGGGGTTCCCCATGCCCATCCAGGGGAGAACGTCTCGGGCGCTGGGCAGATAGACCCAGGACAGGACGCCAATCCATCGCTGGGCACACACTCACTCACACAGACACACTCTATATGGGGCAATTTGGAGAACTCAATTGACTTGATCCATGTTTTTGGACTGTGGGAGGAAACCGGAGAACCCGGAGGAAACCCACGCGGATACGGGGAGAACATGGAAACTCCTCCCAGATGGGGATTCAAGCCAGGAATCCCTAGTGCTGAGAGGCGAACGTGCTAAACCACTAAGCCACCGTGCCGCCTTATTATTATTATTATTATGTTTTTAATTCATTTTAAACGGTTCTCACTGTTTTGTGTGGATGAGGACTCATCAGCTCACACACACACACACACACACACACACACACCAGACAGAAGTCTGGCTTCACAAACTTGAACTTTTAGAATTTATTTTCGCATGTTTTATTTTTAATTAAGCTTTAAAATGTCAGTTGTACATTATACTAACTGTAAATAAACACACCATTATATAAATAAATAAATTATAAATAAACCACGGGCGGCACGGTGGCTTAGTGGTCAGCACGTTCGCCTCTCAGCGCTAGGGATTCCCGGTTCGAATCCCCATCTGGGTGGAGTTTCCATGTTCTCCCCGTGTCTGCGTGGGTTTCCTCCGGGTTCTCCGGTTTCCTCCCACAGTCCAAAAACATGGATCAAGTCAATTGAATTCTCAAAATTGCCCCATATAGAGTGTATCTGTGTGAGTGAGTGATTGTGTGCCCAGCGATGGATTGGCGCCCTGTCCTGGGTCTATCTGCCCAGCGCCCGATACGTTCTCCCCTGGATGGGCATGGGGAACCCCACCGCGACCCTAATAGAGGATAAAGCAGGAGATAATGAATGAATGAATAAATAAACCACAATAATTACAGATAATTCTCCTAACGAGGTCTGTGTGTATGTCCAGTGCTTTATGAGTTCTGTAGATGGTTCTAAATCTGGAATCAGGTTGTACTGTAGGCCTGAAGTGGGTTGCTGGGGTTTTTTTGCTGACTGTGTTGCCTGAGCGAACCGGCCGTGTGGAGCTCGGCGTCTTAAACCCCAGAGACGGTGGAAGGAGGACACGGTGTGCTCGCTGCGCTTTCATGTTCTCCCGTAATGAGAACGCTTTTGATCTGGAAGCTCGGCGTTAATGGAGTGTCGTCACACGCCTTCTCATTATCTCTCATTTAAAGCGTGAAATGAGACCCACGGGGCTGAGACGGGCCGCGGAACAACGAGGACACCCGCGTTAGGGTTCCGTCATAGGTCTGTCTGTCTGTGTGAGGAACCTCACATCTCTCCATCCAGGAAATCAGAAGGAAATAAAAGGCTGTGGTCGCCAGAGATCGAGGTTCGAGTCCCCAGTGGGATGGACTTGGCATGTTCTCCCCGTGTCCATACAGGTGTTCTCATTTGTAAGTCGTTTTAGGTGACGGTGTCTGATAAATGACGAATTGGAATGTGAATGGGGGTTGTCCGGCTTCCTTCCACAGTCCAAAACCATGGGTTCAAGGTAAATTCGTGGCTTAAAATTGCCCCTATATAGTGTGTGCGTCCCAAGCAATGGATTGGTGCCATGCCTTGGGTGTATTTATCCAGCACTCTAAACTGGCTTCCTTCCATAGTCCAAAACCATGGATTCAAGGTAAATTTGCCGCTTAAAATTGCCCCTATAAAGTAAGTGTGTGTTCCCAGCAATGGAAAGGTGCTCTGTCCTGGCTGTATTTATCCAACACTGAAAACCTTCTCTTCTCCCAAGTAGTGGATTAAGTGGAAGATGGGGAATTTTATTATTATTAATTCATTCATTATCTTCCACTTTATCCTCTATTAGGGTCGCGGGGGGGGGGGGGGGTTCCCATGCCCATACAGGGGAGAACGTTTCGGGCGCTGGGCAGATACACCCAGGACAGGGCGCCAATCCATTGCTGGGCACATACTCACTCACACAGACAAACTCTATATGGGGCAATTTGGAGAACTCAATTGAATTGATCCATGTTTTTGGACTGTGGGAGGAAACCGGAGAACCCGGAGGAAACCCATGCAGACACGGGGAGAACATGGAAACTCCACCCAGATGGGGATTCGAACCGGGAATCCCTAGCGCTGAGAGGAGAACATGCTAAACCACTAAGCCACTGTGCCGCCATGAGTTTTATTATTATTATTATTATTATTATTATTATTTTAAATATTATGTGGGACATGGGACGTTTTTGGGCACATGTGGCTCACACCACTAGGAGGCGACCTGCACTGTTACCTCTCCACTTAATGTTGCTGTTTACAAACTCACTAAGTGTTTACCTCGTACCATCACTTGAGTGTTTATTGTACTGCGTATCGTCCTGTATTTATTGTGATCCTCGTGTTTGCACACGTGTACTTTATGTCTGTTGTCTAGCACCGTGTTCCTGGAGAACGCCGTCTCGTTCCACGTCTACTGTACAGTACTTTATATTGTTGGAATGACAAATAAAATACTTGAATACTTGAAGCGTTTCTAAAGATTTGGTGACCTTGTTGTTTATAACAATATGCTGAATCGTCTGCTCTAAACTGTCCCTGTTCAGAGTGTCTGTGTGAGTGTATGCCCTGTGATGGGGTTGCGCCCCTGTCCTGTCCCGTCCAAACCCCCTCGTCCTGGATTAAGACGATGATGAGATGAGTTCAGTGGTTTAAAAAAAATCTGGTGGTTTTAAACCCTTTATCCTCTAAACTGGACAATAGGGGTCCTTTTGAATAAAAGGCCCCTCAACCTTTATTGCTCCGGGGCCGCTGTCTCGTGGCTGAACATGTGCTTTGCTTCGTTTGCGACGAGGCTTCAGTAAAAATAGGCGCGCTGACCTCATCGTTATGGCTGTCCGGTCTTTACGAACAGGTGACTTCCTGCACAGATGCCTCGCTCCTCACCTGGCTGAACTCTGAAATAAGCCATGACGAGGCAGGACCACTTTTTGTTTAGTCGGCAGAACTCGGGGGTGTGTGTGTGTGATGGATCACCTACAACGGTTCACTGTGATAAACCCGAGTCCATTAGAATCTCAAATCCACAGCGTCCCGCCGGCTGCCACTCGCGCAACACCACGTCTTTTTACCGACCCACCGACAGGAATCAGCTGGAACATATTTATTTATATAATAAAGGTCCATCCATCATTATCTTTATCCTGTACTAGGGTCACGGGGGGGGCGGGGGGTGATGTTCATCATGCCCATCCAGGGGATCCATCAATGGGCAACACTCACTCGCACTCTATATGGGGCAATTTGGAGAATTCAATTGACCTTGAGCCATGTTTTTGGACTGTGGGAGGAAACCGGAGAACCCGGAGGAAACCCACACGGACACGGGGAGAACATGACTTTTTTTTTTTTTTTAATTTATACATTTTTTTTTAAAAATTAAATTCATTCTTTTTTTTCCTTCATTATCTTCTGCTTTATCCTCTATTAGGGTCGCGGTGGGGTTCCCCATGCCCATCCAGGGGAGAACGTCTCGGGCGCTGGGCAGATACACCCAGGACAGGGCGCCAATCCATCGCTGGGCACACACTCACTCACACAGACACACTCTATATGGGGCAATTTGGAGAACTCAATTGACTTGATCCATGTTTTTGGACTGTGGGAGGAAACCGGAGAACCCGGAGGAAACCCACGCGGACACGGGGAGAACATGACTTAATAAAGGTTGGGGGTGTTCCCATGCCCATCCAGGGGAGAACGGAGTGTATCTGCCCAGTACCCAAAACGTTCTCCACTGGATGGGCATGGGGAACCCCCCCCCCCCCCCCCCCCCACGACCCTAATAAAGGGTAAAGCGGAAGATAATGGATGGATAAATAAAATAAAATAAAATAAAAAACTTTATTATGTCATGTTCTCCCCGTGTCCGTGTGGGTTTCCTCCGGGTTCTCCGGTTTCCTCCCACAGTCCAAAAACATGGATCAAGGTTAATTGAATTCTGCAAATTGCCCCATATAGAGTGTGTCTGTGTGAATGAGTGTGTGCCCAGCGATGGATTGGCGCCCTGTCCTGGGTCTATCTGCCCAGCGCCCAGAAACGGACAGGACACCAATCTATCGCTGGGCAGATTTTTATTTATTTATTGCCTTTTAAAGTGATGTGTGTGATGTGGACGATGGAACGACGCGTAACCTCACTGATTATCTAAGAACCTCAGAGCACCGTGATCAGTGTCCCCGGATCCGTAAACGGGGGGTGAAGACGGCGGACGGGGCCGTTTTGAGTGACGGCTCGGGGGTTAAACCCTTCCCGCCGCGGCGGCGCCCCAGCTGAGCGGACATTTTGTTGACATGGCGATAAGGTTTTAAGCGGTGGGTGGGAAGAGGGAGAAGTGTGAGGTGGTGGGGGAGGGGGAGAAAGTGAGAGGAGCACAAAAGTGGCATTACTAAGCTTGATTTCACCCCGAGCTGAGACGATTAAACCCACTGAGCGGAGGGGGAGGGGTGGGGGGGGTGGGAAGGGGGAGACGTGGAGAAAAGGGGGCATGGTGCAGGGACGGCCCCTTTCAGGCTGTGATGGTGGGGAGGGGGGGGGGGGTTGTTTTCTGCTGAGTAAATGAAGCCTAAAGTGTGGGGTATAAAGGAATCCAAAGCAGCAGCAGCAGCAGGTTCCAGCAGAGCGCCCCGTCCCATTCACCCCTGCCCGTCCTCGCTGCGGCTTAGTGTTTAGCATGTTCTCCTCTCAGCGCTGGGGGTTCCCGGTTCGAATCCCAATCTGGGTGGAGTCTCCATGTTCTCTTCGTGTCCGCGTGGGTTTCCATCCGGGTTCTCCGGTTTCCTCCCACAGTCCGAAAACATGGATCACGGGCAATTGAATTCTCCAAAGTGCCCCATATAGAGTGTGTCTGAGTGTGTGTGCCCAGCGATAGATTGGCGCCTGTCCTGGGTCTATCTGCCCAGCGCCCGAAACGTTCTCCCCTGGATGGGCATGGAGAACCCCCCCCCCCCCTCCACGACCCTAATAGAGGATAAAGTGGAAGATAATCGATGGATGTTAATAAGTTCTAAAAAAAACTTAAGGGTGGTGTGGTGGCTTAGTGTTTAGCATGTTCTCCTCTCAGCGTGGAGTGGTGGCTTAGTGTTTAGCATGTTCTCTCAGCGTGGGTTTCCTCCGGGTTCTCCGCTTTCCTCCCACAGTCCGAAAACATGGATCAATTCAATTGTATTCTCCAAATTGCCCCATGTAGAGTGTGTCTGTGTGAGTGAGTGTGTGCCCAGCGATGGATTGGCACCCTGTCCTGGGTGTATCTGCCCAGCGCCCGAAACGTTCTCCCCTGGATGGGCATGTGGAACCCCCCCCCCCCCCGCGACCCTAATAGAGGATAAAGCGGAAGATAATGGATGGATGTTAATAAGTTCTAAAAAAAAACTTAAGGGTGGAGTGGTGGCTTAGTGTTTAGCATGTTCTCCTCTCAGCGTCTCCGGTTTCCTCCCACAGTCCAAAAACATGGATCAAGGGCAATTGAATTCTCCAAATTGCCCCATATAGAGTGTGTCCAGAGATGGATTGCCCCCCTGTCCAGTACCTGAAACGCTCTCCCCTGGATGGGCATGAGGAACCCCCCCACCACCACCCACACATGACCCTTGTACAGGATAAAGCAGAAGGTAATGGATGGATGGAGTTCTAAAAAAAAAAAAAGAGGGTGGAACGTCCCGATCTGGGTGGAGTTTCCATGTTCTCCCCGTGTCCGCGTGGGTTTGCTCCGGGTTCTCTCCGGTTTCCTCCCACAGTCAGGGTGAATTAGCAGCTCTAAGTTGCCCCTATATCGTGTCTCTGTGTGAAGGATTGGTGCCCTGTCCTGGGTGTACCTGCCCCGCTCCTGAAACGTTCTCCTCTGGAGGGGCACCATCACCTTTAGGCAGATTTGTCAGCATTCGGAACGTAAACTCAACGTTCTGATTTCAGGTGTGAATATCGGTGATTGATGAACTTTAGAACGTTGAGGTTTTTATTTCTAAAGCCCTGATTTCTGTGTTAATATTTATAAAGCTGCTCCGCAGCACCCGGGGGTCCGCGGGCTCGTCCCGCCGTCGCTCCGGCCCCAGACCGGACGCAGGCCGGTTCTATTCAGTGGATCGTAAAGCCCGGATCAATCCGTAGCTGAGACCTCATCATCGATCCGGCAGTGAAGGAATCGGAACCGCGCTCTGGATTTGCAGGAGTTTGCTCTCTGTAGTGGACGTTATCTTATTTTTACACAAATAAATCAATAAAATATGGAATTTGGCCGAAGGGGGCCAGAGATTTAGATCCGCGCTGTATAATCAGAACTTATGTACCGTCAGTCGGATGTTTGTATATTCATTACATTCATCTCTGAATTAAAAAAAATAAGATTCTGTTGAGCAACGAAGTAGAAACTGTGTGTGTGTATGTAATATATATATATATATATTATATATATATATTATATATATATATATATATATATATATATATATATATATATCTAACAGGTGGGAGGGAATGGAGGTTGTTAGTGAGGTGGTGAAGGAAAGGGGGAGGTGGAGAGTTGTGCATTTAATAAAAGTCCATAACACAACTACTACCTGAAATTAGTGTGTATTTGTAGTGTGTGTCTGTATGGGTGTGTTTGTAGTATGGGTGTGTTATGTGTTTGTAGTGTGTACATGTGTCTGTATGGGGGTGTGTTTGTAGTATGGGTGTGTTTGTAGTGTGTACATGTGTCTGTAGTGTGTGTGTCTGTATGGGTGTGTTTGTAGTATGGGTGTGTTGTGTTTGTAGTGTGTACATGTGTCTGTATGGGTGTGTTTGTTGTGTATGTGTGTAGTTGTAGTGTATGGGTGTTTTTTTTTTGTAGTGTGTGTCTGTAGTTTGTATGTGTGTCTGTATGGGTGTGTTTGTGTGTCTGTAGTGTGTTTGTGTATGTGAGTTTCCTCTGTCTCATCAGTGTGGTTTGTTTTGTAGTGTGTCTGTATGGGTGTGTTTGTGTATGTGTTGGTTGTGTGTGGTTGTAGTGTATGGGTGTGTCCTGTAGTTTTTGTGTGTCTGTAGTGTGGTGTGTGAGTCTCCTCTGTCTCATCAGTGTGGTGTGTTTTGTAGTGTGTGTGTGTCTGTATGGGTGTGGTTGTAGTGTTTTTGTTGTGTGTGTCTGTAGGTTGTGTGTGTCTGTATGGGTGTGTTTGTAGTGTGTGTGTGTCTGTATGGATGTGTTTGTAGTGTGCGTCTGTAGGTTGTGTGTGTCTGTATGGGTGTGTTTGTAGTGTGTATATATGGGTGTGTTTGTAGTGTGTGTTTGTAGTGTGTGTGTGTAAGTGTGAAAGTCTCCTCTGTCTCATCAGTGTGGTGTGTTTTGTAGTGTGTGTCTGTAGGTTGTGTGTGTGTGTGTGTGTGTGTGTATTATGGGTGTGTTGGTTGTGTGTGTGTGTCTGTAGGTTGTGTGTGTCTGTATGTGTGTGTGTAAGTGTGAAAGTCTCCTCTGTCTCATCAGTGTGGTGTGTTTTGTAGTGTGTGTCTGTAGGTTGTGTGTCTGTATGGGTGTGGTTGTAGTGTTTTTGTTGTGTGTGTCGGTGTGTGTGTGTGTGTGTCTGTAGGTGGTGTAAGTGTGAAAGTCTCCTCTGTCTCATCAGTGTGGTGTGTCTGTAGGTTGTGTGTGTCTGTAGGTTGTGTGTGTGTCTGTATTATGGGTGTGTAGGTTGTGTGTGTAAGTGTGAAAGTCTCCTCTGTCTCATCAGTGTGGTGTGTTTTGTAGTGTGTGTCTGTAGGTTGTGTGTCTGTATGGGTGTGGTTGTAGTGTTTTTGTTGTGTGTGTGTGTCTGTAGGTGGTGTGTGTGTAAGTGTGTAAGTCTCCTCTGTCTCATCAGTGTTGTGTGTCTGTAGGTTGTGTGTGTGTGTGTGTGTCTGTATTATGGGTGTGTAGGTGGTGTGTGTGTAAGTCTCCTCTGTCTCATCAGTGTGGTGTGTTTGGTTTATGTCTCTGTCTTTGAGGCTGGAGGGAAATCAGACTGTCAGAGATGCTGAGGGGGCAGTTTGAAGGGGGGGAGGACCAGTGAGCTTTAGTTGCCAAAAATATCCTGCAATAATAATACCCCACAGGGGGGCAAAAAAAAAGCGAAACCCCGGTGCGAACGGTGCGAGGGCTGCAGCGTTTCTGAATGACTGACTGCTCTTTGTTTTCCTGCTCTGCGTTCGGAGCGAGAGGCGAGAACGCGTCGCTTTAAATCACCTTGAACACGAGGTCGTGGGTTCTACAGCCTCGCCTCTGACTTCCGTCCCCACGAGGGGCAAGTCGAGGAAGAAATCTACCCCCGACGCAAAAAAAACAGGGCTGTCAATCAGGCAGCCGTTGTGAGGCGGGCAAACCAGCGAGGGGCGCCGCTAACGGATGACGGCAGCAATGACCACGGCAAGGGTTTGTCCAGGGGTGAAATAGAGGAGGTGGGGCAATTGGCTTCTCTACATAATACCACCCCGCAAGCTTCTTGGTGGGAGGGTGAGGAACCGTGGGGGGGAGGGGGGGGGGTTCGGTGAATATGGCCGCAGACTGATTATTAAGCAGCCGTCTCATTTACATCCGCTCCCAGACGGCCCGGGCGCCGGGTCAGACGGGCAGACGTGGACCCCTCCTACCCCCTGACCTCGACCCCCGGGGGGTCCTGGTTCACCTGCTGCGCAGACATTCAGCCCCGCAGGCCGCGCCGCGTTCCCACGGCTGGAGCGCCGGTATCGAGAAGCTTTTGACGGCGGTCTGTTGATTCATCAGCCCCCAGAACCAGATTAATACCCCGCGATGACATCACCAATCATTCATTCATTCATTATCTCCCGCTTTATCCTCTATTAGGGTCGCGGGGGGGGTTCCCCATACCCATCCAGGGGAGAACGTCTAGGGCGCCGGGCAGACACACCCAGGACAGGGCACCAACCTATCGCTGGACACACACTCACTCACACACACACACACTCTATATGGGGCAATTTGGAGAACTCAATTGACCTTGATCCATGTTTTTGGACAGTGGGAGGAAACCGGAGAACCCGGAGGAAACCCACGCGGACACGGGGAGAACATGGAAACTCCACCCAGATGGGGATTCGAACCGGGAAGCCCTAGCGCTGAGAGGAGAACATGCTAAACCACTAAGCCACCGTGCCGCCCGTCGGCAATCACGTTTCGACCAATCAGAATGTCAGATTTATTGAAAAGGGAAAGCCTCTGGCACAGGCTGCCGAACTGAAAGAGTTTATTACGGAAGATTATTTGATCGTTCACAGAAGTGTGTGAGAAATATTTAAACATGTAAATAAATAATAATATTATTATTATTATTATTTATTATTATTATTATTATTATTATTATTATTAAGCTAATGAGAATATTTTATCTCATTAATTTTAACATTTTATTGAATTTTTTTTCCAACACCTTAAAATTAAAGCGGGGGCCCAGCGTCCTCGAGTTAACGTTAACTGTGTGCATCAATTCATCGATCTAGCTGCTATAATAATAATGTTTATAATAATAATAATAATAATAATAATAATAATGATGGCACTGTGGCTTAGTGGTTCAGCATGTTCTCCTCTCAGCACTAGGGATTCCCGGTTCGAATCCCAATCTGGGTGGAGTTTGCATGTTCTCCCCGTGTCGGCGTGGGTTTCCTCCAGGTTCTCCGGTTTCCAACCACAGTCCAAAAAACATGGATCAAGGTCAATTGAGTTCTCCAAATTGCTCCAAATCCAAATCTCCAAGTGTGTCTGTGTGAGTGAGTGTGTGTCCAGCGATGGATTGGCGCCCTGTCCTGGGTCTATCTGCCCAGCGCCCGAAACGTTCTCCCCTGGATGGGCATGGGGAACCACCGCGACCCTAATAGAGGATAAAGCAGAAGATGATGGAGGGATGGAAGTTAATTTAAATCTTCAAGCTCTTAATTGTCTTGCTGGCAGTGTAGATCCTCTGGTTCTGAAGGTTCTGATGTTCTGAAGGTTCTAAAGCCTCTTTAATTCAGTTCTGTATGAAAACCCGAGCTCTACGTCCTTCCTTAAGACTGCGGGGTCTCGAGTCTTCGCTCTCGGTCCTCGTGAAAATCTTCCCAGCGGCGCACAAAGGGTTCGAGCGCGTTTCCCTGCCCTACTTCCTGTTCCTCGTCGGAACCGATTGGCTGCGAGGACGGCCCCGTTCTCCTGATTGTGCGAAAAGAGAATGCGATGGCACCGCCGCCTTTTGGCACCGCCCCCTTTTCACCAGCAGGCAATTTCCACCCCGGCTCTGACGTCTCCCGCGCTCTACGTTCACCCTAAATTCTCGCGTTGATTTCTGGTGTTATTATTTGACGGGGTGGGGGGGGGGGGGGGGGGGGGGGGGGGGGGGTGACGGGTTGGGGGGGGGGGTGTCCAGTCCCCTGCGCCATCGCAGCTGTTTGGTCTGAGTGACATATGTGCAGTCAGGGAAGGCTGCGTATGCAAATCAGCTCCTCGCGCAGACTTATAGAGCCAGCCAGACACCATTCTTCCCCTCTGGACCCCGCCCGCGGCGCACCCCCGCACCCCCACACCCCCACACCGAGTCGCAGCCACATTTTAATGGGTTCCTTTCTGTCTAAGACCAGACAGACCTCTCTGGGTACCCCAACCCCCCCCCCCCCAAAAAAAACCGTCCACGTTCAAGTGCAAACCCGCCCCGCGTTCACTCAGACCTCTCAGCGACCGACTGAACCCCCCCACCCCCCCCCCCATCCACCCCTCACCCCGACCCCCAATACAGAGCCCAAAGCAGACGAGCCATCGAGCCATGCGGGAGCTCCATTTTTCTGCCTCTGTGTGACGGCAACATGCCCCTGTAACTAAAAAAGCAGTTTTGGGATGCTCACACTAACCCCCCCCCCCCCCCCCCCCCCCCCCCCCCAAAAAAAAAAAAAAAAAAAATAAAAAAATAAAACAGGCCTCACATCAAGGCCTCACATCATCATCGAGCCTCACAAACTGCAGCCTCACGTTATTCAACCGTGTGAGGTGGGGGGGGGGGGGTGTTCCCCCATGCTCATCCAGGGGAGAACGTTTTGAGCGCTGGGCAGATACACCCAGGACAGGGCGCCAATCTATTGACACACTCTATATGGGGCAATTTGGAGAACTCCGTTGACTTGATCCATGTTTTTGGACTGTGGGAGGAAACCGGAGAACCCGGAGGAAACCCACGCGGACACGGGGAGAACATGGAAACTCCACCCATATTGGGTTTCGAACCGGGAATCCCTAGCGCTGAGAGGAGAACATGCCAACCAATAAGCCACCTTGCCACCTTAGACAATAATGCAGCCGTTATCTTGCGCTTTATCCTCTACTAGGGTCACGGCAGGGAGGGGGTTTGCCCACCATCCAGTGGAGAACGCTGGGCACATACACCCAGGACGGGGGGGGGGCAATCTATCACTGGGCACACACTCGCACACTCTATATGGGGCAATTTGGAGAATTCAATCGGCCTTGATCCATGTTTTTGGACTGTGGGAGGAAACCGGAGAACCCGGAGGAAACCCACGCGGACACGGGGAGAACATGCAAACTCCACCCAGATGGGGATCATATGGGATCATACAATCATACCATTAAAAAAAAAACATCACCCCCACCGAGGCAATCAGGGTTGGGGGCCTTGCTTAAGGACCCACATTGGTGACTTCGGTGGAATTTGAACCCAAACTTCAGGCCAAACATTGACTGAGGCTAACCATGTGATGCCCTTTTAATGCCAGCGTTGATGCTCTGGGGGAGGGGCATCACCGTTGGGTCATCTCTCTGGTTGTTCTAACAATGGACGGTCTAAATCCAGAAGAACCCCTTGTCCGCACGGCACATGTTCTCCACAATGGGCGCGCCAACTCGCGCGCTCCAGCAGGCTGCGTGCATGGCAATCAGGTCGATTTGGGCCCGCCTGCCCTCCTCCCGCCCCTCATTTGCATACGGAGGGCCGGTGGCCGACCTCATCGACCTCGCGGCCCGCGGCCCCCGCCTCCCTCCGTAACCGGGCCCGCGTCACCGACGGCTACGGAACCTGGCCTTTTACAAAAGACGGGAACCGGCGAGAGGTAGCGCAGAACCGCGGAGGGGGGGGGGGGGGGTGGCGGCGAGGCGGCTTTCTTTTTATAACCTGCCCCCCAACCCCACACCCCACCCCCCAACAATTTGCATGCTGGGCCGCCGTGTTTGCGAGCGATTAACTGCTTTCTCAAGCCCTGCCAAGCAAATGAGGGATATGCAAATGCAATTAGGTCGCATTTGCATACAGCTAACGGTCACGCAGATGGCAAACGGGAAGCAGGCGCCGCCATCTTTTGGAGGGAAACGAGCGAGCGGGGGGGCGGCGGCGGCGGCAGCCATTTTGTCGGCGCCGACGCCAGCCAGACGCTCCTGGCGCCAGAACCGGACCGTGATGACGGGGGGTTCAGCGGTCAGCCGTTACCGTTATAACCGCGGGTGGAGTCTTGTTGTTCCTTTCTCACATGTGGCAGAACCTTTCTGTGTGACGTTTTGCATGTTCTCCCCATCTTCATAGAGTTCGCTTTTAAATTTAGGAGCTTTCGGATTTCTCCCGGCCGGCACGGTGGGGTAGTGCTCCCAATCCCTCTTCATCGGGATGGTTTGCATGTTCTCCCGCCTGGGTTTCCTCCCACAATACAAAAACATGGATTCAAGGTGAATTGGCTACTCTAAATTGCCCCTCTATAATGGGCTGTGTGAGCTATAGATTGGCGCCCTGTCCTGGGTGTGGATCTGCCCCGCACCCGAAATGTTCTCCCCTGGATGGCCATGGAGGACAGGACGTCAATCCATCACTGGGCACACACTCGCTCACACAAACACACTCTATATGGGGCAATTTGGAGAATTCCATTCACCTTGATTCATGTTTTTTGGACTGTGGGAGGAAACCGGAGAACCCGGAGGAAACCCCCGTGGACACGGGGAGAACATGGAAACTCCACCCAGGTTGGGATTCGAACCGGGAATCCCTAGCGCTGAGAGGAGAACATGCTAAACCACTAAGCCACCCCCTACATCAACACACCTATATAAATAAATAAACCTCAACTTGGCCTTAGGTGTGTAGAAATGTCTTTATATTGTGTGTGTGTGTGTATGTGTGTATATATATATATATATATATATATATATATATATATATATATATATATATATATATATATATATAAAACAAAGCACTGGGATAGGCTCCAGTTGCTCCCGTGACCCTATTTAAAGGAAGCTGCTGAAAATGAATGAATTATTTAATTGACGACAGTTCATACGAGGTTCTAGAGCGGGACGCGTCCAAAGTCTTGGGTCGGAGACATTGTGTATTTAATGTTTATCCATCCATTATCTTCCTCTATTAGGGTTGCGGGGGTGGGGGTTCCCCAGGGGAGAACGTCTCGGGCGCTGGGCAGATACACCCAGGACAGGGCGCCAATCCATTGCTGGGCACACACTCACTCACACAGACACACTCTATATGGGGCAATTTGGAGAATTCAATTGACTTGATCCATGTTTTTGGACTGTGGGAGAAAACCGGAGAACCCGGAGGAAACCCACGCGGACTCGGGGGAGAACATGGAAGCTCCACCCAGATTTGGGATTCGAACCGGGAATCCCTAGTGCTGAGAGGAGAACGTGCCAAACCACTAAGCCACCCGTATTTAATGTTTAATTAATTGTAATTAATGTTTAATTGTGTGTGTGTGTGTGTGTGGTGTCATCCAGACGTACCTGTTCTCCGTCGCTGCTCGTTCAAGTCTCCTTTGCTGAACCTCTGATGCTCATCGTTCTCGTCCGGTCTCTCAGAACCCTGTCCTCATTGGCGTGCAGCTCTGCGCTGAACGGGTGCGAGGCCTCGCCGTGTTTTCGAGGCTTTCCGCAGAACGGCGAGTTTTTTTTTTTTTTTTTTGGGCAGGTTTTCACGCCGCTGCCGCCGTTGTCTATTCGGCGTGTGAAGGAAGGTGGCGCCGGCGAGGAGCGCCGAGCGTTTCCGGCTTCGGATTGCGGAGACGGCTCAAGAATAACATGCCCTCGAGGTGATCCTCACACAAAGACACAAGTGGGAGACGCCAGTGTGTGAGGCGGAGAGAGAGGGCGGGCGGGCGGGCGGGGCGGGCGGGCGTAAACTGCATGTCTGCGTTCGTATGTGTCAGCATGTACGCCCGTGCACGAGTGAGGTCATATGGCCTGCAGGCTGAGGGCAGGCCGGGTGTTCCGGCATCAGACCCCCCCCCCCCCCACCTCCCTCGCCCCCCCCGCCGTATCGATTTCTCGCCGAGCGCGGCGCTCCGGAGGTGCCGTTGACCGACTGCGGTTCGGGAAGCCTCTCAGGCCCCTGACGCCTCACCCCGCATGGCCTCCGCGCACCACCACCTTCTCCCAGCGAGGGAGCGGGCGGACGGAGGTGCCGGGGTGGAGGAGCGCCTCCGGCCATCGCAGTCTGGGGGGAGGGGGGGGGGAAGGATCATCTCCATCCGGCCTGCGCGTCGACCTCCCACTCTCCGGCTCGGCGCGTCGTTCCTCTGCAGAACCGAAAAAAAAACAAAACACAGGGATGCGTTCAGAGTTCGTCCTCGGAGACTCGGACGTTTTGACGGCTAATTAATATTCAAATATGTAAGAATTGTTTAATGTTTAATTAATTGCGCACAAATCAAGTGTTTTTTTTTTACTTTTCATCCTTCGCACTTGGTGGTTTGGTTTAGCATGTTCTCCTCTCAGCGCTAGGGATTGCCCGGTTTGAATCCCCATCTGGGTTGGAGTTTCCATGTTCTCCCCGTGTCCGCGTGGGTTTCCTCCGGGTTCTCCGGTTTCCTCCCACAGTCCAAAAACATGGATCAAGTCAATTGAATTCTCCAAATTGCCCCATATAGATTGTGTCTGTGTGAGTGAGTGTGTGCCCAGTGATAGATTGGCGCCCTGTCCTGGGTGTATCTGCCCAGCGACCGAGACGTTCTCCCCTGGATGGGCATGGGGAACCCCACCGCGACCCTAATATAGGATAAAGCGGAAGGTAATGGATGGATGGATCCTTTACGCTCCTTTATAGTGAGTGAAGAGTGTGGAGTGAACCTTTATTCTAAAAATAGACATGCAAACTCCACCCAGATGGGGATTCGAACCTGGATCAACAGAGAACATGCTAACCACTAACCACCGTACCGCCTCGCATGAGAACCTAAAAATTTTGTCTTTCTTTATCGGTTCTAGATGAACCCGTTTTGGATGAACCCGTTCCTGTGGCCCGTTTCTCTCAGAGTGGCTCCTCTGAAGCAGAGACGTTCTGTGATTCTGGAGAACCGAGCCGTGTTCGTGTTCTGCAGCCGCACTGGGATCTGACTCCTCGACCTCTCGGTCAATAATCCAGGATCGTAGCGTTCCGTAGCGTTCCCCTCACCACCACCGATAAATCATGCATGTGGCGGGGTCTCGAACCCGACGCCGACCGAATCTGACCCCCGAAATAAAGCCAGGAAGCTATTTCAGTGCTGCGTTTGGCACGACATCATCCATTCTGGGTCATAACCGCCGGCGTGTGTGTGTGTGTATGTATTTGTCTGTGTGTTTGTGGGTGTGTGTGTGTATATATTTGTGTGTGTGTGTGTATGTGTGCCTCTGTGTTTGTGGGTGTGTGTATATATATGTGTGTATATATTTGTATATATGCGTGTCTGTGTATATTTATATCTGTGTGTATTTGTGTGTGTTTGTATTTTTGTGTATATATGTGTGTATGTATTTGTGTCTGTGTATTTGTGTGTGTGTGTATTGTATGTGTGTGTATGTGTTTGTGTATTTGTGTGTATACATATTTGTATATATATATGTGTGTGTATGTATTGTGTTTGTGTGTTTGTGCATTCGTGCGTGTGTGTGTATATTGGTATATATGTGTGTATGTATTTGTGTGTGTATACATATTTGTATATATGTGTGTATGTATTGTGTATTTGTGTGTGTGTATATATTGGTATATTTGTGTGTGTATGTATATATGTGTTTGTGTATTTGTGTGTATACATATTTGTATATATCTATGTGTTTGTGTATTTGTGTGTATACATATTTGTATATATCTGTGTGTATGTATTGTGTGTGTGTGTTTGTGTATTTGTGTGTGTGTGTATATTGGTATATATGTGTGTATGTATGTGTTTGTGTATTTGTGTGTATACATATTTGTATATATATGCGTGTTTGTGTATTTGTGTGTGTGTCTGTGTGTGTGTATATTGGTATATATATGTGTGTGTATGTATGTGTTTGTGTATTTGTGTGTATACATATTTGTATATGTGTGTGTATGTATTGTTTGTGTATTTGTGTGTGTGTCTGTGTGTGTGTATATTGGTATATGTGTGCATTTGTGTGTGTACATATTTGTATGTGTGTGTGTGTGTTTGTGTAGTTTGTGTGTGTGTGTTTTTGTGATGTAAATCAGACTGAATTTATTTTGATAATAATCTCACGTCGTGTTCGGCTGGTGTTTCAGGTTTTTGATCTGACGCCGGTGTTTTTTTTCAGTGAGGACGTTGACGTGTTCTTGTCTCTGTAATGAACGTCCCCCGCGTCCCGTCCGTGTTGACACTCTTTGGCGGTACAAGGAGATTACGGACGTGCGGCGTTCCTGTAAAAACGTGGGCCGCGTTCTACGCATTCCGTCCGTAATTGGCGGACGTTCGGTGGGAGTGCGCGGCGCGGCGCGGCTGAATGGCGAGCGGCGCTTTCCGAGGGACTTTTTCAGACACAATGCGTCCATTCATACGCCGCGGACATGGGTGTTAACTCTCCGTCCGTCTGGGACAATGGCGCCTGGCTAACATTTACACTCTCCTCACCCACCGGTGGCTCGTCATTGTCGCGGCGTGCGGATGGGTGGCGGTGGAGATGGACACGGGGAGGCCCCGGCGGCGCCAGACAATGGGCCAGAAAGCGAGGGAGCGCCGGCGTCCGTCACTCAAACCCGGGCCAAATTTAGCCCCGTGGATTTGGACTCGACTTAAAAGCCAAGCGGGAAGAAAATGTGCAGATGCGTTCTAACGGAATCCCGGGGTGCCGTTCAGCGGCGACGCCGGCACGCGGCGGGACGATCGTACCGCGTGAAAAACCTGCAGCATTCAACACGGTCATTAAAGACCGGGGGAACTTTTTAATAGTTCTTGGAACCGCTGGAGAAAGTACCTCACACCAAGAAACGGGGGATAATTATACGCTTTAGAAGGAGTTTTTATAACTCAGAGTTTGTTCCAGACTCAAACCTCGGCGTCTGTTACACAGAGAGGGATTTGTACCGAGTGAAAACGCGCAACCAGGCAACCTAAATGTCCCCCGGTTCAATTCCCGGTCCCACCATGTACTCTTTAACCCCAATTGCTCCCTGGGCGCCATGTACAGGGCTGCCCAGCGGTTTATTCACAATAATACACAACCTCGAGTGTCGTATAGCTATTATAAAACGCTTACGAACACGCTATAATAAAAAAAAAAAACAAGGTTTGATTTATTAATATTTATTATTGAAAACTAAATCGGCAATAATCTGATCTTCCGCAACGTAATCTAGTCCGGTTTATAAAATGATCACTGATTGCTGAGTAACAGGATCACCGGTTTGGCTAACGATCAAACACTGCCGTCTAGTGGCCAGATTACAGAATACAGTTTATAACAACAGCACAGCAGATTTAGTGCTGATCGGGAATTATCCTCCGCTTTATTCTCTACTAGGGTCGCGGGGGGGTTCCCCATGCCCATCCAAGGGAGAACGTTTCGGGTGCTGGGCAGATACACCCAGGACAGGGCGCCAATCCATCGCTGGGCACACACTCACACAGACACACTCTATATGGGGCAATTTGGAGAACTCAATTGACCTTGATCCATGTTTTTGGACTGTGGGAGGAAACCGGAGAACCCGGAGGAAACCCACGCGGACACGGGGAGAACATGGAAACTCCACCCAGATGGGGATTCGAACCGGGAATCCCTAGCGCTGAGAGGAGAACATGCTAAACCACTAAGCCACCATACCGCCCCACTGTTTATATGAATCTGTATTTTATGATTTATAATGTATTGTATTTCACGCACTGATACGAATGTTATTGTCGATGTCACGGCTGGACAAACGGCTCAGCCAATCAGATTGAAGGATGGGCAGAACCTGCCTTAAATTAATTAGTGAGTGTTTCGCTGCAGAACGACACACTGAGTTTGACGCGTGTGTTATTGTCGATGATGTCACGGCTGGACAAACGGCTCAGCCAATCAGATTGACGCTGCCGTAGCTTTAGCTAAACCCAGAAAATGGCCTTAAACGTCGCCGTTTCCCCTTGAAAACTCTGGAATAAGTCCTTTAAACTGCCTGATCTGAGCGCGCCGGCAGAGGCGGAGCTGTTAAGGTTCCACACAATGAAATGTCAACAAAGAGGGACCGAGCCTGGGACCCGAAAATGAGAGGGACGCAGGGACGGGGACGAGGTGTGAATCAAAGGCGTCCTGCTGGGCCTTTTGGCTCCGGGTTTCAGAAATGGGATGAGCGAGCGGTGCGAGACCTCCATCTCAGATGGCATCTGGAGAATAGTGCTGGAGACAGGTGGCCTGAGCGCGAGGAGGATGATGAGGATGAGCTGCGAGAGGAAGGGCTTCGCTCCGTTATGGAAATGAACCGTGAGACCGCGGGGTGCGGTGCGGGATGACGGGCCCATCGTCAGCGTTGGGATTTATTTAGGACGGCGTTTACCGTTTCAGCCTCAGAGGCGGTCGAGTTCGCGCTCTTCGTTTCCTCTGTGGTTGACGCCGACAATTTGTTACCATAGCAACCTTCCCTCGTCTCCTCCGCATCCCTCACGCCCGGCCTGAGGCGCAGCCTGCCTCGGGAGGAATCGGGAAGGCGGCGGAGATGCCGAGGGAGACGCGAGCGACGTGGTGGTGGTGCGACCGTACACGTGTACCAATACCCAGAGTGGGGGGGGGTGTTTGTATATCTACAAATTCTAAAGAGTTCCATATGCAATAAAGGGACGAAAGTTTGAGGACACGTCCTTTAATCTAGACTATAAAACCAAACACGCAGCTCCAAACAAATGTACACTATATACACCACCTGAACCTCACGCTCCCACACTGCTCACACTGCCCCCCCCCCCCCATCAAAAATCAAGCCTCGGTCCTCACACCGCAGGCTTTCATCATTTATTATTCAT
Organism: Corydoras sp. C115; assembly: GCA_019802505.1. Classification (NCBI taxonomy): domain Eukaryota; kingdom Metazoa; phylum Chordata; class Actinopteri; order Siluriformes; family Callichthyidae; genus Corydoras; species Corydoras sp. C115. Next base: position 234,095 of record JAFMOC010000738.1, on the reverse strand, counting down.
TCATTCATTCATCATCTTCCACTTTATCCTCTATTAGGGTCGCGGTGGGGTTCCCCATGCCCATCCAGGGGAGAACGTTTCGGGCGCTGGGCAGATACACCCAGGACAGGACGCCAATCCATCGCTGGGCACACACTCACTCACACAGACACACTCTATATGGGGCAATTTGGAGAACTCAATTGACTTGATCCATGTTTTTGGACTGTGGGAGGAAACCGGAGAACCCGGAGGAAACCCACGCGGACACGGGGAGAACATGGAAACTCCACCCAGATGGGGATTCGAACCGGGAATCCCTAGCGCTGAGAGGAGAACATGCCAAACCCTTAAGCCACCGTGCCGCCCTTTCATTTATTATTATTATTACTATTATTATTATTACACATTTCATTAGGGCGGCACGCTGGCTTAGTGGTTTAGCACGTTCTCCTCTCAGCACTAGGGATTCCCGGTTCGAATCCCCAATCTGCGTGGAGTTTCCATGTTCTCCCCGTGTCCGCGTGGGTTTCCTCCGGGTTCTCCGGTTTACTACCACAGTCCAAAAAAACATGGGTCAAGGTCAATTGAGTTCTCCAAATTGCCCCATATAGAGTGTGTCTGTGTGAGTGAGTGTGTGTCCAGCGATGGATTGGCACCCTGTCCTGGGTGTATCTGCCCGGCGCCCGAAACCTTCTCCCCTGGAAGGGCATTGGAAACCCCCCCCCCCCACCCGCAACCCTAATAGAGGATTAAGAGAAAATGGATGGATGGACGGATGGTTGCCACTCACTCTGCTTTTACTCCGATTCTGATGACGTTTCCCGCAAATGGTATGAACGTTAATTCACTTTAATCAAAATATAAATAAAGCCGCTGGTCAGACAAACCGAACTGCTGCCAAATAATTAAATGACTTTAATGTCGTTCAAACAGTTGCTTCTGTTCCACAACTTAACGAATGGAACCGTCTTGGGTTTAGGTTTTTTTAGCATAACCTCAATGAGTTTGTGGTTTTTTGTTCTAGGGCCGAGTTCCACGGTGTGGATTCGATTCGATCTTTAAAATATCATGCGTACATATTAATAGAACCCGACGAAGGAGAACGTTGAGAGGATTAGTCCGCACCAATCAATCGTCCGTGTTTGGTTCTCCACAGTGCGGCCTGGCAGAGGGAAGCGCTTTGTGAGCGTTACCACACGCTATCGATCTGAAGAGGCTGAACACAGCAAGCAGCTGCAGTGTTCTCCACTCACACAGAACCCCCCCCCCCACATACACACACACACACACAACACACACACACACACACACACACACACAACACGCACACGACACAGTGCTGGGGCTTGGGAATCGCCGGAATCGCTGTTGTTCAGGGAATCACAATAATGTGAGGAGAACCGACACCTGGTTTAGTTCAATATTGAATTTAATTATATATTTATTTATATATATATATATATATACATACACACACACACACACACACACACATCAGCCTCTCAGGGATGGGGATCCGGGTTCAAAGCACAATTTCATTTGTATGTTCTCCTGCATGTCCGTGTGGATTCTGCTTTATCTTGTCTTAGGTTCCCCATCCCCATGCCCATGCCCATCCAGGGGAGAACGTCTCGGGCGCTGGGCAGATACACCCAGGACAGGACGCCAATCTATCGCTGGGCACACACTCTCACACACACACACACACACACACACACACATGCTATATGGGGCAATTTTGAGAATTCAATTGACCTTGATCCATGTTTTTGGACTGTGTGAGGAAACCGGAGAACCCGGAAGAAACCCACGCGGACAACGGGGACAACATGGAAACTCCACCCAGATGGGGATTCGAACCGGGAAGAGGAGAGCCACCGTGCCGCCCTTGCACAGTCCAAAACCATGAAATTAAGGTAAATTGGCTGCTCTTAATTGCCCCTACATCTATTGTGTGAGTGAGTGTGTGCCCAGCACCCTAAACGTTCTCCCATGGATGGGAGTGTATGCCCAGCACCCTAAACGTTCTCCCATGGATGGGAGTGTATGCCCAGCACCCTAAACGTTCTCCCATGGATGGGAGTGTATGCCCAGCACCCTAAACGTTCTCCCCCCCCCGCAATGCTCTTTTCTAGTATAGGATTAATCGCAAGATAAAGAGATAAGATCAGACAATCTGATTAAAGGCTTTATAACCTTTGAATTACGTCCAATGTGTGATGTGTGAACGTCCACCTGATGGTCAGGTGTTCATAGTGAAAGCCACACCCTTATGTCCCCCAAAAAGAAACCAGAACGTTTGTAAATGGCGCCATGAAGCACATCCATGCAGTAACAGAGGGTTCTCATTCCGATGTCGCTGAAGACAAACCCGAAAGACCAACGTTTGTGAAATCCGTCGTTTTGTTTGCGCAGAATCACCTGCATCTGTGAAATGTCCGTGTCCCCCTCTCTGCCGGGACGCGGGTCCATTCAGACGGGCCGCCGCGTTCTGGAACCGTCGCTGCCTCCCTGTTCTGTTCTAGACGTTCTCACACAAAGCAGCGGCCGGCTCGCACTAAGCATCCTCACATTGAACTAATTAGAGGAAGTTCTCCGTCCTTCATTTCCATTTGAATTCATGGGGAAAGCTTGGGGGGGGGACGGGGGGGACAGGGGGGACGGGGTGAATGCAACACACTGGCTCGTATTAACTCAGAGGCCCGGGCTTGTGTCTTTGAGTTTCCCAAGAACACGAAGAAAGGTACACAAGGCACGGGGGAGCTAATTGAGCATGACGCGGGTGAGGGCGAGTCCCGCCGAGGGGTGCGAGGGCTTTAGTGCTAATGACGAGCACGTTATGTTAATGTGAAGGCATTGTACACCGAAGAAAGGAGGGAGAACGCGGGACACCTTTCATTCTGTACGTGGACGTGTTTCTCATTCGGGACAAAACCATGTGATACAAAAAGTGAAGGTTGCTAGAATTTATTTTATTATATATATATATATATATATATATATATATATATATATATATATTTTTTTTTTTTTTTTTTTTTTTTTTATATATATTTTTTTTTTTTTTAAGATAGATTTTTTTTTTTTTTTTTTTTTTTTGGCCTATTTTTGAAATTTGTAGGATGCTTTCAATAATATAACAGCTAAAAATCTGTGTTTTGTGGTGATTTATATTCATTAATTCATTATCTTCTGCTTTATCCTCTAGTGGGGGGGTTCCCCATGCCCATCTAGGGGAGAACGTTTCAGGCGCTGGGCAGATACACCCAGGACAGGACGCCAATCCATCACTGGACACACTCACTCACACACAAACACACTCTATATGGGGCAATTTGGAGAACTCAATTGACTTGATCCATGTTTTTAGACTGTGGGAGGAAACCGGAGAACCCGGAGGAAACTCGCGCGGACACGGGGAGAACATGGAGACTCCACCCAGATGGGGATTCGAACCGGGAATCCCTAGTGCTGAGAGGAGAACATGCTAAACCACTAAACCACCGTGCTGCGGTGATTTTTATTATAAACGTAATTATAATATTCAAATATGAACCAAGGGCGGCACAGTGGCTCCTCTCAGCGCTAGGGATTTCCCGGTTCGAATCCCAATCTGGGTGGAGTTTCCATGTTCTCCCTGTGTCCGGGTTCTCCGGTTTCCTCCCACAGTCCAAAAACATGGATCGAGGTCAATTTGAATTCTCCAAATTGCCCCATATAGAGTGTGTGTGTGTGTGTGTGTCCAGTGTCCATAGATTGGTGTCCTGTCCTGGGTGTATCTGCCCCTGGATGGGCATGGGGAACCCCCCCCCCCCCATGTAAACCACATTGGAGATTGACGTCTGCAACACAGCAATGAGAACAACATGGTTCCAGTTGCACTGATCTGGAAGGTTTCACAATGAGTGTGGGAACATTATGGTTGTGTAGAACAGAAATATTAATTGGGGGAAGGGGGGGGGTTCATGGGCATGTGGTTAAGGAGCCAGCAGTTTGACCTGAAGGTCCCGGGCTTGAGTCTCAGTCTCAATAAGTACTACTGGCTGAAGTGCTCTTGGGCAAGGCACCTAACCCCATTGGGTGTCGTATACAGGGCTGTCCACCGCTCAGGTGTGTGTGTGTGTGTGTGTGTGTGTGTGTGTGTGTGTGTGTGTGTGTGTTGTCATATAACTTCACTGATGATGAAGATCTTCTCTTATTCAAAATCTATTTTAACCAAAAAATTTTCAAATACACAAATTGGGAAAGGCCTCTGAATTACAGAACGAAGGTGACCATCGGTCCCATCACCACACGCTTACTAAATGAAGCTCAAGCTGCTCGTCATGTGGACAACTCTATGATTCCAACTTTGAGGGAGCCGTTTGGGGAAGGTCCATCTTTTGGTCCCGTCTGACTCTGACCCCAATACGAAAAACACGGGGTCCATAGAGACGCACAGCACTCCCTCCATCAGTGTCTGACCTCGCTTACGGGTTCCTGGATGAATGGGGAACGTTTCCAGAGACTCTTAAAGGGTTTTGTAGAATAGATGTCCAACTGGGATAGAAATAATTATTTGTATGAATTATCTAATCATGTGAGGGACTGATGGACAGACAGAGACCTGCCTTTTTAAAAAAACCTTTCAGTCTAAAGAAGTCTGCAGTGGAACCCAAAGCTAATCACTCGTCCTCGCGCATCTCATCTACGTGCAAAGTGGGGCAGGTTCAAATTGGAAGGTCTGGAAAGAGTTTCCAATCCGACCCCCCCTCCCCTCCCCCCCCATCAGTCTGTTCCCTGCATCATGCATGCACGCGATTATGGACATAGATCACGGGTCTTATTGAGAACCCTATAGATGGACAGATTCCAGCCGAGTTGCTATGTGCTTCACGGTCAGACACCCGCCTCCCACACACACACACACACACACACACATCCTCTTTCAGATGTCCTTTCTGTCCCCTCCCGAAACCCAACCCCTCCTCCTTCAGCAAAACTGTGAGACGGACCACGTACAAGTCCAAGTTTACCTAAAGGTCACGCATGGGCCAGGTCTTCTGACTTCTGGGGCAGATTTTAAGCGGATGATGGAGTTCAGCGGTTCCTTTAAGGCAAAGGTGTCAAACTCGAGGCCCGCCGATTATTTTACATTGATCTATTATCGTTTTTGTGAATGACCCGTTGTTATTAATAACAAATATCATCGTTATTTATTTTTATTTATTGTTTTTGGGGACCGTGCTCACATTTTAAATGTGATTTTTGACAGGAACACTTTTATGGAGAGCAGAAATATTGAACCATATTCACAGTTTTAAGTTTCTACAACGGCCCAAGAATTTTTTTTATTTATTTATTTTTTTACTTCGTTTTTTTTGGGGTTTTTTTTGTTTGTTTTTTTTTTTACTTTTGTGGAAAAGCTTCATTTTTATTTAAAATTTTTTCATCTTTTTTATTTATTTTTAGCACGTTCAGAGTTGCACATTTTTTTTACAATTTTGACGAGCATTTTTTTTCCCCCCATAGAGAGCAACGTATTTTAAAATAATATAAAGTTGAAGTTGATTTCTTGTGGAATAATATTCCTGTCTGTTTTTATTCCCATTAACGTTTTTTTCTGTTCAACCCGCAAACAAAGGGCAACTTTTTTTGGGGGGCGTTTTGGCCCCCGGCGCAATTGGGTCTGCCACCCCAGCTTTAAGTTTTTTTTTTTTTTTTTAACTAGTTCATGTTCACATACAAAATTAGATATGTGTGAGCTCCACACACACACATACATATATAGAATCATATATTGTTGACAAATTTATAAGTGGTTTTGTACGAGTCGTGTTCCTCGTTGTCGTAATTACACATGTCGACGCAGGCCGTGCGATCTGTCTGTCTTCGGTCCCGCCGGCCGTCCGGCGCACGGCTCATTAATTTGCATGGCTTCGATGGTCCCTTCAGCTCCACATATATATTAGAATTGTGATGTGACCCTTACAGGCTGCGCGACTGTTTCGCGTCTCGCTGGGCGTGGGAAAAAGGGCTGCGGGCTTTTCACAGCTGCCTCTCGTGCTGCACCCCACCAGCAGAGGCATAAATGCACCCCGGCCCCCCGTCTCCCGCCGTCCCCCGTCCCCCCCTCCTTCTCCTATTCAGCCTCCAGTCTGCTTCCTTTCAAAAAGCCCCCGTCCCTCACTCATCGCTCTTCGTAAATGCATGTTATTATCCGAGCTCCGGTTTGCATAGTAATGTTAAAGAGGCCTGCCTCCTCCGGCCCGGCCCGCTGCCGCTAAACCGGGCCGCACCTCAAAAACACTGTGGGTTCTGGATTTATTTATTTATTTATTTATGGGTTTTTTTTTTGTGTTTTTTTTTTTTTTAAACCACAAACTCATCCAGACCATTTCTTTACAATCTGACTTTTTAAATTTCAGATGGTCGTTTCCATATATAAAGGTATACGTGCATATATATATATATATATATATATATATATATATATATATATATATGGTGGCTTAGTGGTCAGCATGTTCTCCTCTCAGTGCTAGCGATTCGTGGTTCTAATCCCAATCTGGGTGGAGTTTCCATGTTCTCCCCGTGTCCGCGCGGGTTTCCTCCGGGTTCTCCGGTTTCCTCCCACAGTCCAAAAACATGGATCGAGGTCAATTGAATTCTCCAAATTGCCCCATATAGAGTGCGTTTGTGTGAGTGAGTGTGTGCCAAGTGATAGATTGGTCTTCTGTCCTGCGCCCGAAACGTTCTCCCCTGGATGGGCACGGTCCCCCCCCCCACCCCCGCACAACCCTAGTAAAGGACAAAGCTGAAGATGATGGATGTGTGTGGATATATATATATATATATATATATATATATATATATATATATATATATATATATATATCAGCGATGGATTGGCGTCCTGTCCTGGGTCTATCTGCCCAACGCCCGAGACGTTCTCCCCTGGATGGGCATGGGGAATATATATATATATATATATATATATCCCAAATTATTTGGGGTCAGAACAAAGAGTTGATGCAGCACCCTGGAGCAGTGAGGGTTAAGGGCCTTGGTCATGGACCCACACTGGTAACCTCAGTAGGCCTGGGATTTGAACCCCCAACCTTCAGATTGACAGCCCAACACCCGAACCTCTGAGCTACCACATGCATGTGATGACCATGTGACCTTCATGTCTGATGTTTGGAGTGTAGATTCTCCCAAACATCACCATCTGCAGGACTTCTGTTAAAATGTTGTATGTTAAAAATATTTAAATGAGTCCACGATTCAGCTGAATCATCAAACGCTTCGCTCTGGAACCGTGTGGGTGAATTAATTAACGTTATCTTGCGTTCTAATTAAAAAAAAAAAAAAAAAAAGAGAAAAAAAACGAGACGGTTTACCACAGTGAGGGACGCTGCATTGCGTTGGCGAGCGTCGTGCTTCGTGGGGGTCGTGTAAAGGTCACGCAGACTGTTTACCGCTTCAAACTGCAGATACGCCTCGAAGACGTTCTACAAGACACTGCGTGCTCGTTCACTGTTCCACTGTTAGGGTGGAGACAGCAGAACGTTTGGGAGTAAGAGCTGCGCAGTTGTTTAAGATGGAGGATAATCTGAAAATCCATACTCTCATAGCTGACGGTCTGCAGGTTCGCATTGAGGTGCTTCGAGGATTTAAAGGTTTCACAGTCTTGGGAGGCAAACCTTTAGGACAACCATCCAGATATCTGCTACACCATTTCTGAGGTGTTCCTCCATTAGAACGTGATCCAGATGGTTTTCTCAGTGGGCAGCCTCTGTCCTCATTGTCTCCGAGCTGTAATGCTCACACTATGTTTATAGCTGTTCTTTCTTTCGTTCCCATCAGGGGGTTTGGTAGAACCCTTTAAAGGGGCATTTATATTTGGATAATGGCCATTTTTTTAAAAATACTCAGACAAACCACCAGGTGACCCATGCAGACGGGCGGAGGACGTGCATTAAACTCCACAGACAAAGACCAGAGCTGAGAATTAAGACCGTGGAACTGTGTTAGAACACGTTTACTACCTGCCTTTAATCTCGTCCTATAAGTTTGTGCTTAATCCTATACATAGGGATTGGGGGTTCCATGGGCAGATACACCCAGGACAGGGCGCCAACCCATCTCAGGGTACACTCTCACACCGACACCCACCCATTATACAGAGGAATTAAGAGCGGCCACTTTAACTTAAATCCATATTTTTGTACTGTGGGGGGGCAAACCAGAGAAAATCCACACAGACATGGGGAGAACATGCAAAGTCCACTCAGATCGGGATTCCAATATTGATCCCCAGACATGCTAACCGCTACACCACCACACCTCCACCTGCCTTTAATATCATTTATAGAACCTTTAAATCAAACACAACACAATGATGATGCCAAATGTGGGAGGTTAAAAAATCCATCCATTATCTTCCACTAGGGTCCAGGGTCCGCCATTTACTAGGGTGGCGGGAGGGTTCCCCATGCCCACCCAGAGGAGAACATTTTGGATGCTGGGCAGCTACACCCAGGACAGGGCGGCAATCCATCACTGGGCACACACACCAACACATACTACATGGGGAAAGTTGGAGCAGCCAATTCACCTTGAATCCATGTTTTTGGACTGTGTGAGGAACCCGGAGGAAACCCACACGGACACGAGGAGAACATGCAAACTCCACCCAGATCGGGGTGGAGAGGCGAACATGCTAAGCACTACACCCCCGTGCTGCCCTGGGGTAAAATCTTTCAATAAAAAAAAATTTTTTTTTTAAATGTTTAAAAAAAAAAAACAAATCCATCTGCGCACCAACAAGCGATCAGAGTTCAGGTCTGAGAAACGTTCTGTAATGACTTTTCAATCACTGGCAACTTTCAAAGTACAGAAACGGGGACATGGACAGAATATTAGGAGCTCATAAACTTATTCACATTAAATTTAATCTAGAATTCAGCGCAATGAAAGAATCTCGTCAATAAACACAATAATGATTATAATATTCACTTGAGTTTAAAAATTCGAGCGCATCAGTGTGAATGCCATCAAATAAAGAAATGTGCTTAGATTTTTTTTGTTTTTTATTTTATGTTAATGGTGTTCAGAAATAGTAAGTAGTAAATATAATTGTTCACTAAATTTAAAACTTAAATTTGTAAAAAATTAAATTTAATTAAATTGCCGTTCACAGCAGAGGTGAATGGTTTTATATTTTACTGCTTCCTGTGATTTTAAAAAATCTAAAATCATTTTCACTTGAATTCACTATTAAATTTAATAGTTCTAGAGTTAGATGGTTATAATAATCATAGTAATGGTTAAAACTAAATGGTTATAATAATCATAGTGGCATTAAAACTGAAGGCACTTCATACAAAGTAGACAATAGATGAATTTTTACCTTTGAAATGATGGCCGGCTGTCTGAAGTGCAGACATGTGTGCGAAGAAGAAAAGCATGGATGACGTCACGTCCGACCCGAACTGAAATAACAAAATCAGAAATGAGTTCTCGTGAAGTTGACTGAAACGTTCTACAGCAGATCCTGTATTCATCAAATCTAGTGGATTATTAGGTTTTAACATCAGCCTTAAGATGCACAGGGTCTTCCAGAATCCACACTATCCCACAGCCTCATATAACACACACACACACACACACACACACACAGCCACACAAACACACACATTCAAATAAAACAAACACTCGGTCAACCAAGATTTATAAACAAGGTAAATGTGATGACTTTAGCAGTTTGACTTTCTGTGCACAAAGACTGACAGTTGTTCATGATCTACCACCTGAAATATTTTTATTACACCGCCAGTGACTTGTACCATGAGCAATTTACACACAATTTACACACAGCCATATATATATATATATATATATATATATATATATATATATATATATATATATATATATATATATATATATATATATATATATATATATATATATATATATATATATATATATATATATATATATATATATATGTGTGTGTATATATATATATATATATGTGTGTATATATATATATATATATATATATATGTGTGTGTGTGTATATATACATATGTATACACGTATGTATGTGTGTGTGTGGAGAAAGTGAGAGATATGTATTATGTAGTGAGTAGATATGTGTGTAGGCTTGTGTGTGTATGTATATGTGAATGGTTTGTGTGTGTGTAGAGAGAGAGATAATATGTATTGTGTGTGTATATAGGTTATATTGTTTAGTGATCGGGATGGATAAGGAATGGAGGCCTCCAGCTGAAAACGTGTCTCCACTTTCCACATCAAGAAATGTAATCTATATTAAAATAACAGAATTTAAAATTCAACATCGATAATCACTGAATTTGTGTGTTTCTGTTGCATTTTATAAATGTTCGTTAACGCTCAGATCAACATCACACACGTTCATCAAAGGTTCTGCCTCAGCTAACTTTTCTTCTGATCACATAATCACCTAATCAACCACGTGACGTTCGGACAGCGTTTTACATGAACATGCACTGCAACCCAAAGTGTGATTTCCCTATAATGATTTCATTATGATATTATAATGATATTATAGTGAGATTATAATGATATTATAGTGAGATTATAATGATATTATAATGATATTATAGTGAGATTATAATGATATTATAGTGAGATTGTATAAATGATCACGTGTTGCTCTTTCTGGTCGCTGTTCTTTCAGCACCCGACGGAAGTCCCGACCTCAGGTGCCTCATTTCCCTGCGCCCTCTCATATCAACACTATCAAAAATCCACGTGACCCGCCCTCGCCGACCAATCCGCTGCCTCCGTGCGCCTCGCGACCGTCTAACCACGTAACTGAGGCAACGCCGAGCGCACAAACACACGCACACGCACACACACACACACACACACACACACACACACACACCAATCGATTTGCAAACAGCGATGAAACCGAGCAGCACGAAACGACCCCCCCCCACACACACACACACACACACGGCCCCCTCACCGACATGCGTCATCCCCCAAACCTCCAGACCGCCGAACCCGCCTGCGTCCTTTCCCGGTCGCTTCCGAAAAATCCCAAACCACTCCGGTGCGAACGCTCCGTTAGGAGAAGGGCCTGAATTCGGACGCCAACTACGCAGCTCGCCGGCTGGAGGCAACGCGGGAGAGCGATCGCGCAGGCATCCGGCGCCCGCAGCGAGATTGCCCCGTTGTCTTCTGCTCGGCCGGTCCCCCGGTCGGTGCGTCTCGAAGAAGGCGGCATTAGTTTGTACATTCGGTTCTCTAGCTTTATGATATTTCATAAACTCATACAGCTAGATAACCAAAGAGAACAACTAACCCGTGCGTCTTAAAGGAGCCGGCCAGCCGCCTGCCGCCAGCCGCGCTCTCGAGGCCGCCTCCGCCGCCACGGTGCCGCGGACTTCTTCGTGCGCGCGCGCGCGCGCGTGTGTGTGTGTGTGCGTGTGTGTGTGTGTGTCACTGGAACCGTTATTATACCGGCTTGTGTATATGTGCGTAAAATGTATAGATTAAAAAATAAAATAAATCAGGCGAAAGTTTTGTACAAAATACTGAATGAGGGCAACACACACACACTAACACACACACACACACACACACTCTAACTACTGTTTAAGTCAGACTATTTGGAAAGTGTGTCACTGGTCTCTCGTCGTGTCGTATTTTTAAAAATTTTTAAATTTTTTTTTTGTCTTATTAAAACTAACCTATTGTTTCCCAATTAAAGTTCTGTATAATTATTGTTTTTGCCATCGTGCATCCCAATATACTAACACACACCCGTATGGATCACAACCAGGCCCGCCATCACTGGATGATGCTAAATAAAATAACCAATCAGAAGGTTTTCTCAGACTTGTCTCAGCGAGTTGTTCTTCAAATCGGGGCATTTTTTTTTGTTTTACACCTTCATCGTAAATAATCCCTCAGGCTTTAAATGTCTGACACGTCACGCACAGTGTTGGACTCTTTCCTGCTCACAACATTCAGATTTAGAGGACTGAGCCAGCAGTCGGCACCCTCCTCAAATACACAATCCTCAAACACACACAAAGCCACGTTTACTACGTCAGAATTAATACGTCATTAGAATAAAGACGTTAATGAGACCGGCATGTCTGTCTGTCCGTCTGTGGTTCTACTTACGCACTTTTAAGTCCGAACGTCGTGACGTCCACTCTTTAATGAGCCGAGACCCGACGGTCATCAGAGGCAAACTTTGATTTAACACCGAACTGCGTACAATCCACACTCCCACGGTCGAGTGAACGAGTGGAGGAGCCACGAACAAGTGAACCCACCCCGCAGCTCTGCCCTCAGTGCTGTCCCCGCCTCTCTCTCTCTCTCTCTCTCTCTCTCTCTCTCTCTCACACACTCACACAAAGCATTACAATACCCACGAACACAAATCAGCTCTACATAATCATAAGTAAACGTTCAAATACAAACGTAGACAACGTTCTTGTTCGTCATCTTCGCATTTAGATGTGAGAAATCCACTCGTGACGTGGGGTTGATAACAGCAAGTCATCCTAATTATAAGACCGTTTGAAAAAGGCTTAGTGTAATGTTTCCTTTAAATCACAGCTGCAAGGCAACACAAAATATTCAGTAAACACAGAGTCCCAGTGGCTTTGTGTATATAAAATAAAATATAATAATATAATAATAATAATCATAATAATAATAAAAAGTCCAGTGTCCATGCAGCTTATTGTTAAATGGTTGCCTCCATGTTTTACTAACCATCAGAGAGAAAACAATAAATAAAAATGGTTTCTGGTTCTTAACAGAACCATTTATCTTTTCTAATGAACCTTTTGTGTTTAATCTCTCACACGCGGGATTGTTCGGCGTCTGTTTTGTCTCTGAGGTTCTAACTGTCCTCTTCTTTTACACGAGGACGCAAACAGACTCATTCTCCTAATGGAACGTTCCACGTGCGTTACGTTAGGCCTGTGGGATGAACCACAACGCAGGGGTAGGATTGGGAAGCACAGCCTCGTCCACGTTACCTTCGCGTTTCCGTCGTCTTTATTAACGCTGTGAAGCGTTTAACAAATCTGCGTGACTCCACGCCCACGCACACGCGTGTGTACTGTCCCGTCTTCTTTTCAGAATTCGGTTTCCTTGAAAACCTTTGCAGCGTTGAAACATTTACACATAAACGAGACTAAGACTATAGTTCAGATTGATTTATTATTTAGTTGCTTTTTTACCTGTTTGTTTAAGGCAAACCGCGTTTCGATTTAACTGTCGAATTTTTTTTTTGGTAATAATTAAATAAATATTTTGATATGGTTATTATAAACGTTGCAGCCATTGTTCTGTGGACTTTTGAGAATTTAATGGTGATTAAAATTTAATGATTTTTCTTAATCAGTACATTTTTTGTAAAGATTATTCTCTCTCTCGCTCTCTTTTCCTCTCTGTTTCGGGGGGAGGGTTTAGTTAGATGCAAGTACTGTAAGCCTTTAAAATTTAAAATGGGGGGTTATTATATAAGCGTGTGTGTGTGTGTGTTTATGGCTTGTCTACCAAATATTTTAACCATCACCATTCAAGTTAATTAAAATTATATTTTCTTTACTAAACTTGTCTTTTATTTAGTGTCGTGTGTGTATATACATATATATATATATATATATATATATATATATATATATATATATATATATATATATATATATATATATATATATGAAAGTAACATTTAATCCTGAATGAGACTGTATAGTTTTTTTTTTTTTTTTTTTTAAATAATAATAATTCCTCTTACAGTAAATAATCTACGAAGAGATTTTTTTATTTATTCTTTGATTTTAACTTTTCATTTATTTTATTGTAAATAAGCTTTTTTAATTTAGCAACATATGATCACAAACAGACTCAAAGTCCAAAGATCTGAATAATGAAGCTGAATGAGCGGCGACCTTGTTCCCTGTCCGCGGTGCTGAAACGTCACCACTGTACGCTGCATAATACTCAACACTGTTTACCAATTAAAGATTACAGATTACTATAAAATCTAGAGCAAACTAAAAATTTAAATAAAAAAAAGCCCAAATATCACTGTCTAAAAATTCAGGCATAATCTTACGGTGTAACCTTAAATATTTGTGTTATTTAATCTTAAAATTATCAGGTGCTTAAAGGTGTGTGTGTGTGTGTGTCTAAATGATTTTATATATATATAAATATCTGTATATATATAATATATATATAATATCTGTATATACATATATATTTATATATATATATATATGTATATACATATATATTTATATATATGTATATATTGTGTGTATGTATGTGTGTGTACATATATATATATATATATATATATATATATATATATATATATATATATATATATATATATATATATATATTATATATATATATTGTATATATATATAGATAGATAGATAGATAGATAAATATATTATATAGATATAGATAAATGTGTGTGCCTATGAATGTTTTTCTTTTTCTTTTTAATTATATATTTATATTTGTGATTAAAAATATTAAACGTAAATAAATTATTGTTCTTTAATTTAAATGTGACGTGTTTTCTAGAAATCGAATTAAACTGACGGTAACTTCGTGCAGAAAATTTTTAGTTGCCTCTGTTTTGGCATTTTTCTTAACGTTGTGGTTTGGTGTACGTGATCAAACTTACATCACCTGTGGATTTTGTGTAGCTCTGTAGCTCTTAAAAATAAAGAAACCCACACAATTTTTTTAAAAAATCCCTATTCATTCAAATCCACCTTTTTAATAAAAGAGGCCTATGCGAATATTACGAAAACATAGATTTCCCATCAGTAAAATAAATCCTCATTAAATGTAATTGTTTTATTTGTTATTAAGTCATATAAATAATTGTTAATTATATTTACCTTTACAATTATATTACATTTATTATATAATATCAATACGTAAAATTTTAAATGCACATGTCGTCAGGTTAGAAAAATGAATCTATACGCTGATTTTGTTGTCTTTAAAAATAATACAAATTCCTGGGTGCAGGAAACCTGAACAAACCAATGTTCCCACAAACTGGTGACGGACAGACAGACAGACAGACAGACAGACAGACAGACCACCACCGCGAGAAAGAAGTCAACATCAAGTTCAACAGCGCGCTGTTCTCATTACCATGTCAATGCGGTCTGCGCGACTCAGTCTGGCCCCGCCCCATTTTCCCAGGCCCCGCGCTCCCAGCCGCCTATTAACACCCGTCTATTTACATTGTACATTATTCATTTATTCTATACAATAGAAACACTTATGAATGCATCCAAAATGCGCCCCGGCTTCAAGTGCTCGGATGGAAAATAGGATTTTGGTCATGAGAACGTTCCTCTGTCGTCATCTCGCTCATTAGCATTTTGTTATCTCGTTTTTTAAAAATATCTATAGGATTACTATAGACAAAGATTATATACCCAAAGTGTAACCAGTTGGTAAAGGTTTCAGCATTGTTTCTATTTTATTATAATATTAATGTCACGTAATATGTGTGTGTGGGGGGGGGGGGGGCAAGTTGGAGCATATGTTTGTATTTTGCATTTGCTGCATACAGAACAATCAAAAGTACTGGGACACATTCACATTCACTCCACCTTTAGAACAGCTTCATCCAAAATGTTTCTGGGAACTGAGATTTTGGAGTGTGCCTGTGTACGTGTTTTGTCTTATTAATCCAGACGAGCGTATGTGAGGTCGGGCACTGATGTTGGGTGAAGGGACCCAATCTCTGTTCTCTAATCCCAAAGATATTCAAGGGGTCGTGTTCTAACACATTCATCTCATGTCTTTACAAAGCTTGACGTGTGCACCAGGGCGCACAGCCATGCTGGACCGACGTGGACCTTCCCTAAACTGTTCCCACAAAGTTGGACGCATGCACTAGTCTAAAAGTCATGGGTACACCACGCAGTGGTTATACACGTGACATTGGACGTCATTCAGCGATTAAGAGGTCTGTCCCAATACTTTTGTCTACGGTATGTTTTCAGGTTAAAATATGGAAACCTGCCAAATGGGGTCAACGATTATGACGTGTCTCACTCTCTATGTATATCTAAAGCACACTAAACAAATAAAATTAAAATATAAAAAACAAACTTTAAGTAGGATTTACAAATTAACTACAAAACCAACGAGCCGTTAAAATGGTCGCACACCACGCAGCCCACATCACCCGAGATACGAAATTAAATTATACGAAATAATAAAAATTCACTTTTTTTAAAAAATCAACAGCATACGTCACCACCACGCAGCTTTTGAGAATGGAGATGCTGGTCGTTACCTCGGGTTCAAAGAGGAGAACGCTGGGCTCGGACGTTCCACTGCGTCACGAGCCTGAACGCGCTGGAACCCGCGTGCCACTGTACGTACTGAATCTCTCTATAGCGCCGTAATTCCGACAGGGGCCTGTTGGGATGAATGAGGGGTTCGATGTCGCGAGACACCGTGCGTTTGGGGGTCTCGCGGTGTCCGGCGTCAGGTTTTCTGCGACTTTAACAAACCAAAAAAAAAAAAAAAAAAAAAAAAAAAAAAAAAAGCAGAGCATTGTCCTTCAGGCGGCGTCCTCTCGCTTCTGGTCAAGTGCAAAGCCTGAAGTGCGGGCGTGGGAGAGAGCCGCGAGACGCGGAGGGGTGGGTGGGCGCGCGCGAGGGGGGGTGGCGGCGGCAAACGGGCTACAAAAAAGCGTGAGAGGAGGGGTGAGAACTGCGAGAGGGGCGGGGCGGGGTGGGGTGGGGTGGGGTGGGTTGGGGTGAGAGGAACGGTCCAGGGACTGTTTAAGCGCCATTCAGCAATATTTGGGGGGAAAACGAGCTTTAGTTAAAATACAACCCAATAAAAAAAATAATAAATAAAAAAAAACGTTTCTGATTTTTTTTGTTGGAAACGAGCAGCACGTGACGTCCTCACCTCACCAACTATTAATGATCGATGAAGAGAATCTCACACGGAATAAACAAATAATCTGGGACTAATCCACAGTCTGTCTGTCTGTCTGTCTGTCTGTTAGTCTGTCTGTCTGTTAGTCGCTGGATGGAGATTTGGTTTTAATAATGACGCGTTAAAACGTTTACACAACGACCGCGTCTGTAGACCTTATAATAATAGCACACTGACGGCATGATCACCCCCCCCCAACACACACACACACACACACACACACACACCTCAAATACCTTACAAGCTGCTCTTTGTAGAATGTAGTATAGAGCTAGTATTAATTTATTAATCATGTTATTAAAGTCAGTAATTTTATAAATAAACACAACCGACAACAGAGACGCGGTGTTGATGTCATTGCAGGTATTGCCTTCCATACATTTATATTTAAAATAAAGGCCTAAATCTGATCCACCCAACATCCCGCCGTTCTGAGTGAGGTGTTATTAAAGATTTGGATGACACAATGGAACCCCTTTTGGTGTTTTGGAGAACCCAATCGGCGTTGTGTAGCTGCAGGTGAACGATTAATAAAAAATAATAAAAATAATTAGTTTGCTCCACGATGCCAACCAAAATCCAACATTTAAACCTAATGGAGGCGTCACTCCGCAAATTGCACAGTATTATTTTGGGCTGCTGGACACTTCACCCTGTTCACCCAACAACCTTTTGTAGTTAGTCTATTAATGTTTTAATGCATTTATTTATAGATTGTTTTTTGGGGATCGCACGTCACCTGGACCTCCATCATTCCAACAGAGTTTAAACCTAAAAAAAAAACATGCTGACGTAGGTGTCACGAGCCCCTCAAATGGCCCACCATACACTCATTGTGAAATACAGGTGTATTGATCTTTATAGATTGACTTAATAAATAATAGGAATTCAGACTCGTCTTTAACTCTGGCTTATTTCAATTGTTTTATGGGAACATGAAGGATTAAGGGGAATTGTGTCTGGGATTTTACACATAGACGTAAGATAAGATGCCTGTATTGGTCCCACAATGGGGGAAATTCACTTTTAATTTTATTTTTAATATAAGAATGGTATCGTTATATTTTCTAGGCTCCAAAGACCTATAAAGCTAAATATAAAAAAACAATAATATTTATAATTAACCTGATTGTTTTTTTCTACATTAAACTGCAGCTTGTTTTAAGAAAACCATGATGGCATGTTATGTTCCAGGTAAACGGGTTCTAGCATGTTCTTCACTTCAGGCGTCTGATCATCGGAGTCCCAACTGGTGGCTGTTTGTGTGATCAGTTTACAACGATCAGACCAAATGTAACTCAGGCTTTGATTTAAGCCTCACATTATTAGATTAGCTCGAGGGAGATTTTTGAAGTTGGGCCAGAAACAATAAAACACATTTCAGGAGGTTTGATGATGATTTCCATTTCCATTATGTTCACCTTTACACAACAAAGTGCCATCAATCGTGAAAAGTTTCTCTGGTTTACACCAGACTTAATAATTTTATTATCATTTAATATGATTAAATCATATTTCAGCTGTTATGTTCTATATATTTATGTGTAGTGTTTTATTTGTTGGTCAACTTTCGTTCATATTTACGATCCTCATTCGTTTTTATAAATGACAAACCGGTTTATTTCTGTTATTTTCTTCTTTTATATTTTATATCATACCTTTAATATCCCTCACGATCAACTGTATGGCTTTTAAATGCAGGTTCTTTAATCTAACACACAAACGTTCTCAAAACGATGTTAATTTACCACAAAGTAATTATAACAACAAAGAAACATCCACCTTAAAAACATCAAACACACGACGGGAAATCGTTTTCAAAACGAAAGTTGGAAATTCAGCCTCTTAAATGTCTTTTTAAGAGAAACGACAGAACCTCCAGAACCGAGCAGCTCTGATGACGTCGATGGGCAATTAATGATTTATAAGTTTATAATAAAAAATATAATGTGAACATTTTGACACGAAACCTTTGAAATCAAAGTCAGAACTGAATCATAAACCTGAGTCTCAGCTGCATCGTGTCTGTGGCGTTTGTTTGCTGCCTTAAAAAGCTTTCTTAATTTCTTTAATTAAACAGGGAAGCGAATAATTAACTTCAGTCTT
>JAFMOC010000738.1:195000-210000 GCA_019802505.1 Corydoras sp. C115 | reverse complement strand
GGGTAAAACTGTGAGGTGAATCCAACCAGGAGTGTGTGTGTGAGTGAGTGTGTGCCAGGTGATGGATTGGTGTCCTGTCCTGGGTGTATCTGCCCAGCACCTGAAACGTTCCGCCCTAGATGGGCATGGGGAACCCCCCCCCCCCCCAGTCACTGGTATTAGGATTATGCAGAAGATGAGATGACATGAGAGGAGTCGCGGGGGGGGGGGGGGGTTCCTCATGCTCATCCAGCGGAGAACGTCTCGGGCGCTGGGCAGATAGACCCAGGACAGGACGCCAATCTATCGCTGGGCACACACTCACTCACACAGACACACACTATATGGGGCAATTTGGAGAATTCAGTTGACCTTGAACCCATGTTTTTGGACCGTGGGAGAAAACCGGAGAACCCAGAGGAAACATGGAATCTCCACCCAGATTGGGATTCGAACCTCGATCCCCAGCGCTGAGAGTAGAACATGCTCACCACTAAGCCCCCGCGCCGCCCTGCTGGTCATAATATTAATATTAATATTAATTATTGGTTTAGCGAGACATTAAAACAGTGTAAATAAACCAGAGACGAGCTGAGAACCCAAGAACACCGGACCCAAGAACACCGGACCCAAGAACCCGAGAACACCGAACCCGAGAACCCCAGACCCAAGAACACAGAACCCAAGATCCCAGAACTGAAGAACACCGAACCGAAGAACACCAAACCCAAAACCCAAGAACACCGAACCCAAGAACACCGAACCAAAGAACACCGAACCCAAGAACCCAAAACCCGTGAACACAGAAACCAAGAACCCATGAACACAGAACCCAAGAAACCAAAACCCAAGAACACACAACACAGAACCCAAGAACACCGAACCGAATATAAAGAGCTGATTAATTAAGAGGAGCTTTGCAGAACCCGCCCGTCAGCATTTGCATATAGACATGAGAAAGTCTGGATTCGTCCTCCTGTAGAACGTGCTGTTCTCATGGTGTGTTTTCGGTGAGGGGGGGGGTGGGAGCTCGGGGGGGGATTCTTTCACACACTCTCAGGCTCATTTGCATGTATTAAAATGTGGAATAAAGCAGCAGCACACACATCAGACAGACGACCGGCTGTTCTCCAGACGCCGGGGGAAAGTGGCGAGACTGCCGAGGCCTACACACACAGAACCCAGCGACCGAGCCGGCGGCGTGATTAACGACGCTAATGACCATTAATCATCAGCATCATCAGCAGACCTGTGGAACCTTCTCCTGCGTTCTCGTTCCAAAGAAACCAGCAACTCGTCAAACGTCGGAACGTTCCGTGTTCAGGGTTTATTATATTATTTTTTTTTTTAATTGTCTCCTGGATGAGTTTACAAAGCACTAATTACAATTTACTAAATTAATTGCTTAACGTTAATTAGTGATGGTGGTAATAATGATGGATCCTAATAAACTCTGTAGTTAAATTAAAGGTTTTTTTTTTTAATCGTGGGAAATAGACATCACACATGTCAGGGTCCATGTCTAGCCAGTCTGACCCCCCCCCCCACGTCTGGGTTCTCCGTCCGGCTGATCCCGGCTGAATGGTGTCTGGCATTATGACTTCACTCCACCCCACTGAATAGAACGTTCTGGAGGCTCGAGCGCAAACAGACGAGATCCTCAAGAAAACCTCGGTTAGATCTGATTGACTGACGTTGCGGTCTGACCCTGGAGAGAACTAAATAGGTTCCATGGGCATGAGTGTCCGCGTGGGTTTCCTCCGGGTTCTCCGCTTTCCTCCCAACCCCCCCCCCCAGATAAATAGAATAAAGAGGTTCTCCCCTGGATGGGCATAATAAAGAGGATAATGGATATATATATATACGTAGGTGGCATGTGGCTTAGTGCTTAGCATGTTCTCCTCTCAGCTCTGGGGATCCAGGTTCAAATCCTGATCTGACATGGATTCAAGGTGAATTGGCTGTTGAAATTGAAATTGCCTCTATACAGTGTGTGTGAGTGTGGTGTGCCCAGCGATAGATGACGCCCTGTGCTGGGTGTATCTGTCCTGCATCTGAAATTGACCCCATCCCCCCCCCCATCCCCCCCCCCCAGGTGCGACCCCAATATTGGATTAAGCAAAAGAGAATGAATGAATGAATGAATGAATGAATTTTGTTATGGAAGCACATGATGTTGGGTATTAAGGTGGTAGCACTGCAGTAATAACGATGTCCTGGTGGTGGTGTTGTGTGCTATGACCTCAAACCTCAACGAACTCCATCTTAACTCGTAATTATTTTTTAATTGGGTTTATTTTCTTTGATTTGGTCTTAATTTACACTCTGAGTACGGACGGATACTAGAGTTGGCAAAACTCTGTCCTCGAGTCCTATCCCCGCAGTGTGTGTAAACGGCGCTGTACGTCTGACGAGCTGTGAACGTTTTTACAGAGCTCCTTTATAGACTCGTTAAAGGTGAAACGCACTTCATCATGTCTCATTAGGGACGGAAACGAGGACGTGTGCCCGAAGAAAAGCTCTGCAGCAGGAAGCACGGGGTCC
This sequence comes from Corydoras sp. C115, assembly GCA_019802505.1. Taxonomy (NCBI): domain Eukaryota; kingdom Metazoa; phylum Chordata; class Actinopteri; order Siluriformes; family Callichthyidae; genus Corydoras; species Corydoras sp. C115. The sequence goes on along the minus strand of JAFMOC010000738.1, from coordinate 207,477 downwards.
TTACAGAAGGGTCACATGACCTTTCAACCCACAGGGTCAACGTTCAACCTGGTTGATCTCTTGGCTGCAGTGTGAAATTACCCTGTAGAGCTGTGTGTGTGTGTGTGTGTGTGTGTGTGTGTGTGTGTTGGATGCTCTATAGTCCAGTTTACAGTGATTATGATCTGAAGCTTTCCTCATCGGGTCCATCCTCACTCATACTTTACAGTCGATACATTTTGGGGGCATTTAGTGTCTCTAATGTTCCCCATGTCCATCATGTTTCGGGGGAACGTTTCGGGCGCTGGGCAGATACGCCCAGGACGGGGCGACGATCCATCGCTGGGCACACACTCCCTCTCACACACACAGACATTATATAGGGGCAACTTGCAGCTGTTGTGTATACTGAACAATGGTCTTTAGGTCTGCTAGCTTTGCTCGACTACTGATCATTCATTCATTCATTATCTCCCGCTTTATCCTCTATTAGGGTTGCGGTGGGGTTCCCCATGCCCATCCAGGGGAGAACGTCTCGGGCGCTGGGCAGATACACCCAGGACAGGGCGCCAATCCATCGCTGGGCACACACTCACTCACTCACACAAACACACTCTATATGGGGCAATTTGGAGAATTCACTTGACTTGATCCATGTTTTTGGACTGTGGGAGGAAACCGGAGAACCCGCAGGAAACTCACGCGGACACGGGGAGAACATGGAAACTCCACCCAGATGGGGATTCGAACCGGGAATCCCTAGAGCTGAGAGGAGAACGTGCTAAACCACTAAGCCACCGTGCCGCCATATATATATATATATATATATATATATATATATATATATATATGTGTGTGTGTGTGTTTAGAAATTGTTCTTGTTATTATAGGAGGTGTGTGTGTGTGTGTGTGTGTGTGTGTAATGTTTTAAACCATTTTCAGTGAGGGAGACTGAAGCCGTGGTGTTTAGACAATAATTATGGGCCTGAATTCAGGGGCCAGTCGGAGACCTTGCAGAAGCCTGGGGTGTTGCTATGGGGATGCGGGAGCTATGTGTGAGAGTGTGTGAGAGTGTGTGTGAGAGTGTGTGTGTACTTTAGACGGCAGACTTAGCGCCGGTCCCGGGGGATGTGCCCAGACAGTCGTCCCCTTGTCCGACCCGGTTTTATTTGGGTGGGAAACCATGAGCAGCCAGGGGTGAGATGAGCTACGATCCGGCCAAGTGTCCACAGCATCTGATTCAGTAATAATGAGAGAGAGAGAGAGAGAGAGAGAGAGAGAGAGAGAGAGAGCGGGGTCTTCAGTGTACCTTCACGTCTTTTTGGACAGTGGAGAAACACTGCGGCTCTTTGTTTTGGCGGCTGATTTTTTTTTTTTTTTTTTTAAATCTATTTTTAGTAACTTGCTGCTGGAAAAGAGCGGCACGGTGGCGCCGGTCCACCTCTCGGTGCTGGGGATCCAGGGTCCCGATCTGGGTGGAGTTTGCATGTTCTCCTTGTATCTGTGTGGGTTTTCTCCAGGTTCCCTGCCACGTTGTTACCGCCCACAGTTCAGAAACATGGATTCAAGGTGAATTGGCTGCTCTAAATTGCCCCTATAGAGTGTGTTTGTGTGTGTGTCTGTGTGAGTGAGTGTACAGAGAAAAGTAATACCTGCTTCGTGTTCCTTGTTATGACACAGTGTGTGTGTGTGTGTGTGTGTGTGTGTGTGTGTGTTTAAATTAAAAAATAATCTGACCTTAGTAAACAAGGCATGGACATTATTATTATTATTATTATTAAGGGTGCAGCACGGTAGCTTAGTGGTTTAGCATGTTCTCCTCTAAGCACGAGGGATTCCCGGTTCGAATCCCCATCCGTGTAGAGGTTCCATGTTCTCCCCGTGTCTGTGTGGGTTTCCTCCGGGTTCTCCGGTTTCCTCCCACAGTCCAAAAACATGGATCAAGGTCAATTGAATTCTCCAAATTGCCCCATATAGAGTGTGTGTGTGTGTGTGTGTGTGAGAGAGAGAGTGAGTGTATACCCAGCGATAGATTGCCCCCCTGTCTAGTCCTTCGCCCGAAACGTTCTCCCCTGGATGGGCATGGTAACCCCCCCCCCCCCCCCCGCAACCCCCCAATAAGGATAAAAGCGGAAGATAATGGATGGAGGGATAATAATAATAATAATAATAATAATGTGTTGTACTGTTTTGATTCTTTATTTCAATTTTTTAATCGATTATTGATTTGCTATCAACGGTGATGATGTCATTGATCATTTTAAATACATGAATGCGTAAAAAAAAAACGAACACGAAGACAAATTCAATTAACACAGGCACAGACTGCCCTCTGTTGGTGGAAACGCGGAATGACATCGTCTTTTACAGTAACTGGATTACAGATGAATAAACACGGAAACCTTTTACGTTTTTAATTGTTATTTATTAAATAGATATCTGAGTTTAATTGCATTAACGTCAGCTGTGCAGCAGGGAACCCTGTTTAATTCACCTTTAAAAGAAGCCGTGAGTTACTCAGATGTACCATATACCGAGAGAAGAATTGGGACGCCCACACTTCACACCCACAGGAGCCTGAGTGGCGTTTCATTGCGTGTTGCTTCCACATTCAGAACAGGACCGGATCCACGATCGAGCCTGTGACTCAACTTGTAGTTCACAGCTCTGACCTGTAGATGGCAGTGTTGTTCCGCTGAATGAAGCTGAGGCGTTCCACCCGCGTCCTGTGTCTAATTACGAGCTCCGTGTCATTAAAGACAACTTTCCCCAATTAATAATTAAATTCTGTCCACTTTATAGTCTTTGTCTTTTGATCTGAGAGTTAGTTTTGGTATTTAATTAAATATGGTCCGTCAGGATCTTCCTCTTTGTGGATTTCCAACAGCCGCCATCACTGTTTTATCTTTCTGTCATAAACAATTAAATAAATTAGGCGTCTGCTGTCTGTCTGTCTATCTGTCTGTCTGTCTGCCTGTCTGTCTGTCTGTCTGTATGCCTGCCTGTCTGTCTGTCTGTCTGTCTGTATGCCTGCCTGTCTGTCTGTATGCCTGCCTGTCTGCCTGTCTGTCTGTATGCCTGCCTGTCTGTCTGTCTGTCTGTCTGTCTGTATGCCTGCCTGTCTGTCTGTCTGTCTGTATGCCTGCCTGTCTGCCTGTCTGTCTGTCTGTCTGTATGCCTGCCTGTCTGTCTGTCTGTCTGTCTGTATGCCTGTCTGTCTGTCTGTATGCCTGTCTGTCTGTCTGTATGTCTGCCTGTCTGTATGCCTGCCTGTCTGTCTGTCTGCCTGCCTGTCTGTCTGCCTGTCTGTCTACCTGTCTGTCTGCCTGTCTGTCTACCTGTCTGTATGCCTGTCTGTCTACCTGTCTGTATGCCTGTCTGTCTACCTGTCTGTATGCCTGTCTGTCCGCCTGTCTGTCTGTCTGTCTGTCTGCCTGTCTAACACAGAGGTTCTCAAACTTTTCAGACTTCTGTTAAAACCCTGCTTAGAACCCGAGTTAACCCTGATCCGGACTTAATGTTGCTGACGTCAACATGACGTCACGCCTTCAGTGTTCTGTGACGTTCTTCTTAAGAAAACTAATGAGTTCGAGCTTCAGCAGCTGCAGATCAACTCGATTTAAACCTTCATGGTTCTCGGATTGAGGGCGGCACGTTGGCTTAGTGGTTTAGCATGTTCTCCTCTCAGCACTAAGGGTTTCCCGGTTTGAATCCCAATCTGGGTGGAGTCTCCATGTTCTCCCTCGTGTCCGCGTGGGTTTCCTCCGGGTTCTCCGGTTTCTTCCCACAGTCCAAAAACATGGATTCAAGGTCAATTGCCCCATATAGAGTGAGTTTTGAGGTACAGCATGTTTAGCATGTTCTCCTCTCAGCACTGGGGATCCAGGTTCGAATCCCAATCTGGGTGGTGTCTCCATGTTCTCCACCGTGTCCGTGTGGGTTTTCTCCGGTTTCCTCCCACAGTCCAAAAACATGGATCAAGTCAATTGAATTCTCCAAATTGCCCCATATAGAGTGTGTGTGTCTGTGTGAGTGAGTGTGTGTCCAGTGATAAATTACCCCCCTGTTCTGGGTGTATCTGCCCAGCGCCCGAAACGTTCTCCCCTGGATGGGCATGGAGAACCCCCCCCCCGACCCTAATAGAGGATAAAGCTGAAGATAATGGAGGGATGGATGGGTTCTGGGATTGTGATGAGTACATTCACAGTGTTGTGGAACGTCTGTACGGAGGTTTCCTGATGAAGCCGCACCTTTTATTTGGATTCTAAATTTCTATGAAGGAGAACGTGGTCATTTACAGAAACTGAAAACCTCTTCAACACAATCTGCGTTCGTCTTCAGACTGTTGTTTTTTTTTTTTTTCAGCGGCTCCTGCGACACTAATTAGAATAAGCAGCTTAGCAAACAAACGAGAGAACGAACTGATTCTTCAGGTTTAATTATCTTTAGGAGGTGAATCCTCGGGGAGCCGGAGCGGAGCCGGGCTCTAATTAGCTTGACGCTTCCACAGGAGACTGATGTTGAGCCTCCACTGAACTGATGGATGTTCCGCCGTGGAACCGGCCGTGACGTGGGGGACTCGGCGACCTCTACTGGTCGATCGGTCAATCCGAGGACCGTGAATATATTGACCGCTGGGCTGTGATGACCTCCACCTAACAATCATCAGACGCTCAGCGCTGAAGATCCCTGTTCTCTGTTCCATGTTCTCCCCGTGTCCCTGTGGGTTTCCTCCGGTTTCCTCCCACAGTCCAGAAACATGGATTCAGGGTGAATTGACGGCTCTAAATTGCCCCATATAGTCTGTCTACGTGTTTTTATGAGTGAGTGTGTGTCCAGTGATATATTGGCGGCCTGTCCTGGGTGTATCTGCCCAGCCCCGAGACGTTCTCCCCTGGATGGGCATGGGGAACCCCCCCCCCCCTTTCTAGATAAGAGAATTAAGTGGAAGATAATAAATGAATGAATATTATTTACTGGGCGGCACGGTGGCTTAGTGGTTAGCACGTTCGCCTCTCAGCGCTAGGGATTCCTGGTTTGAATCCCCATCTGGGTGGAGTTTCCATGTTCTCCCCGTGTCTGCGTGGGTTTCCTCCGGGTTCTCCGGTTTCCTCCCACAGTCCAAAAACATGGATCAAGTCAATTGAATTCTCAAAATTGCCCCATATAGAGTGTGTGTGTGTGAGTGAGTGTGTGCCCAGCGATGGATTGCCCCCCTGTCCTGGGTGTATCTGCCCAGCGCCCGAAACGTTCTCCCCTGGATGGGCATGGGGAACCCCACCAGCGACCCTAATAGAGGATGAAGCGGGAGATAATGAATGAATGAATATTATTTTCTTGTAAAGACCAGCTTGCACTTCTGTGATTACACGGGGTCCCCACAGTGTGAGCGTGTAAACAGGTGTTGGGAACCGCACACACACACACACACACACACACACACACACACACACACACAAAAGCTCGGTTCGTGAAATAAGCATGACTGGTACATAATCCTCAGACTGTTGATGCAGCTTTTCTTGCCTTCAGCTCTCGGCTGACAGGAAACGCATGTGTGCTCAGTTTGTCCAAATGCCCCATCTGCCCCCTCAGCAGACACTTTTATTAGTTCCTCCTCTCATTATCCTTTTTATTGGTTCCACTTTCCACTCAGGTTTACTTTGTAGTTCTGCGTTTACAGTCTGTAGTCCATCCGGTTCTCTACAGACCTCCTCATTACCCTTTACTCTGCTTTTTAAAGATCAGGACCCCCACAGAGGACCACCACGCCGACCGCATGACCAGCATAAACGGTGCTGCTGTCTCTGGTTTGACTAAACAGTGTTTGAGAACTCCAGCGGCATCGCGGTGTCAGATCGAACACAGTACCGTCGCACCAGCATCACACCAACATCACGGCAGCATTGCGTCAGCATCGCGCCAACATCACGCCAATATATCACCAGCATCATGCCAACATCACGTAAACATCACGCCAACATCACACCAGCATCACACCAACTACCCATCAGCATCACGCCAACAACCCATCAGCATCACGCCAACATCCCATCAGCATCACGCCAACATCCCATCAGCATCACGCCAACATCACACCAGCATCACGCTAACATCCCATCAGCATCACGCCAACATCACACCAGCATCACGCCAACATCATACCAGCATCACACCAACATCACACTAACATCGCACCAGCATCACACCAACTACCCACCATCATGCCAACAACCCATCAGCATCACGCCAACATCCCACCAACATCACGCCAACATCACACCAACATCGTGCCAACATCCCACCAGCATCACACCAACATCGTGCCAACATCATGCCAACATCACACCAACATCGTGCCATCATCACGCCAACATCCCATCAGCATCATGCCAACATCCCATCAGCATCACGCCAACATCCCACCAGCATCAAACCAACATCGTGCCAACATCCCACCAGCATCACACCAACATCGTGCCAACATCACACCAACATCCCACCAGCATCAAACCAACATCGTGCCAACATCCCACCAGCATCACACCAACATCATGCCAACATCACACCAACATCCCACCAGCATCACACCAACATCTTGCCAACATCACACCAACATCCCACCAGCATCACACCAACATCATGCCAACATCACACCAACATCCCACCAGCATCACACCAACATCGTGCCAACATCACACCAACATCCCATCAGCATTATGCCAACATCATACCAGCATCACACCAACATCACACCAACATCGCACCATCATCACGCCAACATCCCATCAGCATCATGCCAACATCCCATCAGCATCATGCCAACATCCCATCAGCATCACACCAACATCGTGCCAACATCCCATCAGCATCATGCCAACATCCCATCAGCATCGTGCCAACATCCCATCAGCATCGTGCCAACATCCCATCAGCATCACGCCAACATCCCACCAGCATCACACCAACATCATGCCAACATCACACCAACATCCCACCAGCATCACGCCAACATCCCCCCAGCATCACACCAACATCGTGCCAACATCCCACCAGCATCACACCAACATCGTGCCAACATCCCACACCAGCATCGTGCCAAACATGCCCCCAGCATCGTGCCAACCAACATCATGCCAACATCCCACCAGCATCACACTAATCATGCGTCACCAACATCATGCACACCAAACATCCCACCAGCATCACACCCAACATCACCAACATCCCACCAGCATCACACCAACATCATGCCAACATCACACCAACATCATGCCAACATCACACCAACATCCCACCAGCATCACACCAACATCATGCCAACATCACACCAACATCCCACCAGCATCACACCAACATCCCACCAGCATCACACCAACATCATGCCAACATCACACCAACATCCCACCAGCATCACGCCAACATCCCATCAGCATCACGCCAACATCGTGCCAACATCATGCCAAAATCACGCCAACATCGCACCAACATAGCATCACACCACCATCGCACCTCCAGTCGGTTCCACCCAACCTGCCGCTTCCTGCAGGTCATTTATTGAGAACGTTACAGAGTGTTTATTGTTTATTGTGTTTTTATTTTCTTTTTTGTCAGAAACTGATCCTCGTCTTTATCAGAGAGAACAAAATCTTTATTCTGCTCTGCGTTCTGTAAAAGCCTGAAACGATGAATCCCTCCATAAATCACCACACTAATGACGCCACATGTCCCACAGAACACAGGTTCCACCATCTGTGTTCCTCCAGGGGACAGCGCTGATTTGTGACGCTGCTGACGGGACCCGCAGAACTTATTATTCTAATGTTCCGTATTTAATCGTTCACAACAAAACACTTCTGCTCTTCTGCAAAACGCAAAGTCTTCAACCTCAAACTCACGCGTTCTACACGCTGAGCTGCGGCTGCGGTTCCATGGGTTCAGTTCCGAAGAAGAACCCCATACAGAAGATTCGTTTTAATAACTGTGGCTTCAAAATGTGCAACTGAATCTCAGCTCATTATCTTCGGCTTAATCCTATACTAGGGTCGGAGGGGGGGGGGCAACTAATATATTCACACTATATATAGGGGCAATTTAGGTAGAGGCAATTTAAAGCAGCCAATTCACCTTGAATCCATGTTTCTGGACTGTGGGAGGCATCTGGAGAACCCGGAGGAATCCCACACGGACACGGGGAGAACATGCAAACTCCACCCAGATCGGGATTCGAACCTGGATCCCCAGCGTGAGAGGAGAGCCGTGCCGCTCTCATTAAGGAACCGTTGTGTTAAAGAACAAACAATGGCGAGATTTATCCAAGCTGCCCGAGCGATGGGTTCCCCGCCGGCTCTCCGTTCTTTCATGGCTTCTTCGTTGTGACTTTGAGGTGTTTTTCTTCTCGCTGTTGCTGCTGGTTTGCTAATTAGCCCGGACCCCGGGTTCCGCCAATCTGCTTTCAGAAAACGTTCTAATTTTAAACTTAAATTCAAACTTTGGGGGAAAAAATAGCTTTAGAAAAAATAACGGATCTCTTTCTTTTCATGTTTCTGTTGTTGGCGTTCAGACAGGGTCCAGAACCCTGAAAACTGAGAACGCAGTCAGAACACTGTCAGATCATTATTTATTTATTTCTAATATATATATATATATATATATATATATATATATATCCATCCATTGTCTTCCACTTTATCCTCTATTAGGGTCATGGGGGGGGGGGGAGAACGTCTCGGGCGCTGGGCAGATAGACCCAGGACAGGACGCCAATCTATCGCTGGGCACACTGTGGGACTGTGGGAGGAAACCGGAGAACCCGGAGGAAACCCACGCAGACACGGGGAGAACATGGAAACTCCACCCAGATGGGGATTCGAACCGGGAATCCCTAGTGCTGAGAGGAGAACGTGCTAAACCACTATAGTGGTTTGTAGTTCTACAATTCCAGACTGTAGTCCATCTGTGTTCTGTTGGTTCTGTGTTCTCTGTTGGTCAGGAGCATCACAGAACAGGTATCATTTGGGTGGTGGATTGTTTATGGTCAGTTCTGCAGTGACACTGATGTGGGGGGGGGGATTTAGTGCAGCAATGCTGCTGGACAGTCACACTGCTGGGATAGGACTAATGCCCCCTCCCAATAACCCCTGCTCTGTGGTGGTACTATTGGGGTTCTGAGCATTAGAACAGAGTACACAGTATTTACTGTAGAACACACACAGATGGACTACAGAATGGAATTGGAACTCCGATGCATTACCTTCATTGTGCTGCAGACGTGTTTGTTCTATTTTTTATTTTTTTGTGGTTCTATCTCATTTATACTTGTAAACAGTCGACTTGGCGGTACGGCGCAGTGCTGTGTACACACACACACACACACACACACACACACACACACACACACACACACGCAGCCTGTCAGCGGAACACAGCATATTGATTTCCAATCTCAAAATATTGTGGCGAGCGTCTGAAGTGTGTGTTAAACATGGCGGGCGAGGCGGCGGGTCGTGGACGGCAGGTGGTAAACACGGCGTCCTGTAATTAAATCGGCGTCCGCTGACGGACGCATCCAAGAGAGACGCGTCCAAGAGAGACGCGTCCAAGAGAGACGCGTCCAAGAGAGACGCGTCCAAGAGAGACGCGTCCAAGAGAGACGCGTCCAAGAGAGACGCGTCCAAGAGAGACGCAAGAGAGACGCGTCCAAGAGAGACGCAAGAGAGACGCGTCCAAGAGAGACGCAAGAGAGACGCGTCCAAGAGAGACGCAAGAGAGACGCGTCCTAGAGAGACGCGTCCAAGAGAGACGCGTCCAAGAGAGACGCGTCCAAGAGAGACGCGTCCAAGAGAGACGCGTCCAAGAGAGAAGCGTCCAAGAGAGAAGCGTCCAAGAGAGAAGCGTCCAAGAGAGACGCGTCCAAGAGAGACGCGTCCAAGAGAGAAGCGTCCAAGAGAGAAGCGTCCAAGAGAGACGCGGCCTGCCGGCCGGGTTCCACAGTTCCGCCGCCGCACAATGACATATGTACATGAAGTGGGCTTGACTGAGTGGCATTGAAGCCCACGTCGTGACATCACGGCCCGGAGAGAGAGAGAGGGACAGAGAGAGAGAGAGAGACAGAGAGAGAGAGAGAGACAGAGAGAGAGAGACAGAGAGAGAGAGAGAGACACACAGAGAGACAGAGAGAGACAGAGAGAGACAGAGAGAGAGAGACAGAGAGAGAGACAGAGAGTGAGGGAGAGAGAGAGAGAGACAGAGAGAAAGAGACAGAGAGAAAGAGACAGAGAGAAAGAGACAGAGAGAGAGAGAGAGAGAGAGAGACAGAGAGAGAGAGACAGAGAGAGAGAGACGAGAGACAGAGAGAGAGAGAGAGAGACAGAGAGAGAGACAGAGAGAGAGAGACAGAGAGAGAGAGAGAGAGAGAGAGACAGAGAGTGAGGGAGAGAGAGAGAGACAGAGAGAGACAGAGAGAGAGAGAGAGAGAGACAGAGAGTGAGAGAGAGAGAGAGAGACAGAGAGAAAGAGACAGAGAGAGAGAGACAGAGAGAGAGAGACAGAGAGAGAGACAGAGAGAGAGAGACAGAGAGAGAGAGACAGAGAGAGAGAGAGACAGACGAGAGAGAGAGAGAGAGAGGAGAGAGAGAGAGAGAAGAGAGAGAGAGAGACGAGGGGAGAGAAGAGGACAGAGACAGAGAGACCCCAGAGAGAGAGAGAGGACAGAGAGGGAGAGAGAGAGAGAGGAGAGAGAGAGAGAGAGAGACAGAGAGAGAGACAGAGAGAGAGAGAGAGAGAGAGACAGAGAGAGAGACAGAGAGTGAGAGAGTGATTGAAAATTGAAAAAAAAAAAAAATTTGAAATTGAGAGAGAGACAGAGAGAGAGAGACAGACAGAGAGAGAGACAGAGAGAGAGAGAGAGAGAGAGAGAGACAGAGAGAGAGAGAGAGAGACAGAGGGAGACGGAGAGAGAGAGAGGGACGGGAGGCCGTTACCGGGACGAGAGACGAGGAGGACGGAGATGAAAGACATCAGACGATCTTTAATTGGCCTCTTATCCAGCTTTAGGCTGCCAGCTTTTCTTTTTTTTTTTTCTTTGAGGACATTGTTGAGGTTTATACCCCGGGGTGGGGGGGTGGGGGGGGTGAGTGTGTGGGGGGGGGGTGGAGGGTGAGGTAGGAGGTGGGGGGGGGTGTTGGCTGCATCTCTCTGTTCATGCTGCTTCGGAGACTGAAGAGCAGAAGTTTCCCACAGACGCGGGCGGTGAGCTCATGCTTTATTAGCGGCGACGGGAAGGTGATGCAACGGAACGGAAACTTCCCGGACGCCGCAGGTAGCGCCGCCACCGCCGCGGAACCGGCGCCGCGCCGACACGCGGCCCATCCGGCGCGGAACACACGTGCCGACGATGATGGACACGATTGTCATCGACTTTCGCGCCTCCTGCCCAAGAGAATCAAGTTAATTCCACAGATTTAATAGAACGTCGAAGAGCGAGAACGTGTTCTCACCGGCCACTTTATTAGATTCACCCCCTCATTTCCACGGGGGGTTCCCACGCCCATCCAGGGGAGAACGTTTTAAGCGTTGGGCGGATACACCCAGGACAGGATGCCAATCCATTGCTGGGCACACACTCACTCACACCATCCATTCATTATCTTCCGCTTTATCCTCTATTAGGTTCGCCGGGGGGGTTCCCCATGCCCATCCAGGGAAGAACGTTTTGGACGCTGGGCAGATACACCCAGGACAGGACGCCAATCCATCACTGGACACAAACTCACTCACACAGACACACTCTATATGGGGCAATTTGGAGAACTCAATTGACCTTGATCCATGTTTTTGGACCGTGGGAGGAAACCGGAGAACCCGGAGGAAACCCACGCGGACACGGGGAGGACATGCAAACTCCACCCAGATTGGGATTCGAACTGAGAATCCCCAGCGCTGAGAGGAGACCACTATGCTAAACCACTAAGCCAGCGTGCCGCCCCACACACACTATATAGGGGCAATATAGAGCAGCCAATTCCCCTTGAATCCATGTTTTTGAACTGTGGGATGGAACCCACACAGACACGGTGAGAACTTGGAAACTCCACCCGGATCCGGAAGCGAACCTGGTTCACCCCAGGTTCTGAGGAGCGAACGTTGGAACCAGCGTCCTCTGTATCAGATCCATGTCCTCTATAGATGGACTTTGTAGTTCTACAATTACAGACTGTAGTCCATCGGTCATCTGATGGTCAGGACCACAAACCGAGACGGTGGATGTGGGAGCTCCGTAGTTGGGCTGTCCATCAGAAGGTTCGGGGTTCAGATCCCAGCTGCACTGAAGTTAGCGGTGTGTCTCCGTGAGCTGACCCCTCATTGGTCCAGGGATGCTGAAGGACTTCACCTGGATAAAGGTGTCTGCTGAAGTGACCTCATGTGGGTGGTGCACTGCAGTGAGTAATGTTGTGCTGGTGGTGGCGTGTTGTGGAGCACGCCGAGCTCGTTCGGGTC
>JAFMOC010000738.1:167500-190000 GCA_019802505.1 Corydoras sp. C115 | reverse complement strand
TTCTCCTCTCAGCGAGGCCCGGTTTCGAACCCCAATTGGGTGGAGTTTCATGTTCTCCACCGTGTCTGCTGGATTTACTCTTCCGGGTTCTCCCTGGTTTCCCTCCCTCACAGTTCAAAAACATGGATCAAAGGTCAATTTGGGGAGTGCGTCTGTGTGAGTGAGCGAGTGATAGATTGCCCCCCCTGTCCTGGGTGTATCTGCCCAGCGCCCGAAACGTTCTCCCCTGGATGGACATGGGGACCCCTAGTTGAGGATAAAGCATAAGATGATGGATGGATGGATGGAAACGGACATTGGAGGCGTGGCTTTATCTGGCGGTGGGTGTGGTTTGCGGCACGGGGGCGTGGCCTGGTCTCTTGTCAGCTCCCCTTTGTTTCAGATCTGCGCCTCTGTCTGGAGGAGCAGCTGCAGCTCGGCTCTCGGCTCCCGGCTCTCGGCTCCCGGCTCTCGGCTCTCGGTTCCCGGCTCCGCTCTGCAGCAGAGAGCCGCGGCTCAGCACCGCGTTGTCTTCAGCCAAAGAAAAAAAAACCCGCCCCGAAATTTGTTCAGCGGGACTTCATCTGCCCGCGGACCGGCGACGGGACCGGCGCACCTGCTCTCCATCACCGCGGCGGCGTCGTTCCGCCTCCACCGGCCGCTGAAGGAACGCTGCTGCGGGAACTTGAGGTGAGAAACTTTCCCCGGGTCCGGCTCCGCTGTAAATCCGCCTAATAAACGACGAGACACCGCGTCCCCACCGTCTCCACCGTCCCCACCGTCTCCACCGTCCTCACCGTCTCCACCGTCTCCACCGTCCACACCGTCCCCACCGTCTCCACTGTCCCCACCGTCCACATCGTCTCCACCGTCCTCACCGTCCTCACCGTCCCCACTGTCCCCACTGTCCTCACCGTCTCCACCGTCCCCACCATCTCCACCGTCCCCACCGTCCCCACGGTCCTCACCGTCCCCACCGTCCCACTGTCCTCACCGTCTCCACCGTCCCCACCGTCCCCACCGTCCCCACCGTCCCCACTGTCCCACCGTCCACATCGTCCTCACCGTCCCCACCGTCCCCACGGTCCCCACCGTCTCCACCGTCCCCACCGTCCCCACCGTCCTCACCGTCCCCACTGTCCTCACCGTCCCCACCGTCCCCACTGTCCCCACCGTCCCCACCGTCCTCACTGTCCACACCGTCCACATCGTCCTCACCGTCCCCACTGTCTCCACCGTCCACATCGTCCTCACCGTCCCCACTGTCTCCACCGTCCTCACTGTCCACACCGTCCCCACTGTCTCCACCGTCTCCACCGTCCCCACCATCCCCACCGTCCTCACTGTCCACACCGTCCACATCGTCCTCACCGTCCCCACTGTCTCCACCGTCCTCACTGTCTCCACCGTCCCCACTGTCTCCACCGTCCTCACCGTCCCCACCGTCCACACTGTCTCCACCGTCCTCACCGTCTCCACCGTCTCCACCGTCCCCACCGTCTCCACTGTCTCCACCGTCCTCACTGTCCCCACCGTCCCCACCGTCTCCACCGTCCCCATTGTCTCCACTGTCCCCACCGTCTCCACCATCTCCACCGTCCTCACCGTCTCCACCGTCTCCACCGTCCCCACCATCCTCACCGTCCCCACCGTCCTGATTTTAAACCGAATAACCGTCACCGCCGTTTAAACGGCCAACCGTCACTCACTGAACCGACTCCGACTTAATTAGGCGGCGAAAGAGTCAATTAGTGGAAGGACGCAGACTCATGGTGTGTGTGTCGTTCTTTAAAGGTGGACGTCGGGACATAGTGTGTTTATAACGGGTCTTAGTTAATCATAAGGCTTTGCAGGCTTTCCGCTGCATTTGACAAATTAACGCTTGTTTGTTATTATTATCGTCAATATTATAACGTCAATGGGGCTCTGTGTGTTTGTGTGCCCAGCGATGGAGTGGCGCCCTGTCCCGGGTGTATCTGCCCAGCGCCCGAGATCCTCCACCCTAGTAGAGGATAAAGCGAAAGATGGATAATGTCACTACGGTGGTTTAGCATGTTCTCCTCTCAGCTCTAGGGATTCCTGGTTCGAATCCCAATCTGGGTGGAGTTTCCATGTCCTCCCCATGTCCGCGTGGGTTTCCTCCGGGTTCTCCGGTTTCCTCCCGGATCAAGTCATATGAGTTCTCCAAATTGCCCCATATAGAGTGTGTCTGTGTGAGTGAGTGTGTGCCCAGTGATAGATTGCCCCCCTGTCCTGGGTCTATCTGCCCAGCGCCCGAAACGTTCTCCCCTGGATGGGCATGGGGAACCCCACCGCGACCCTAATAGAGGATAAAGTTGAAGATAATGGATGGATGGATATAACGTCACTGGGACTGTGTGTGAGGGAGTGTGTGGTGTGTGTGTGTATGTGTGTGTGAGGGAATGTGTGAGTGTGTGCCCAGCGATGGAGTGGCGCCCTGTCCCGGGTGTATCTGCCCAGCGCCCGAGACCCGCCACCCTAGTAGAGGATAAAGCGAAAGATGTATAATGATGGATAAGGGCGGCACGGTGGCTTAGTGGTTTAGCATGTTCTTCTCTCAGCGCTAGGGATTCCCAATTCGAATCCCAATTGGAGTTTCCATGTTGTCCGCATGCATGGGTTTCCTCCGGGTTCTCCGGTTTCCTCCCACAGTCCAAAAACACGGCTCAATGGCAATTGAATTGTGCAAATTGCCCCATATTGGGTGTGTGAGTGTGTGCCCAGAGATACTGTAGATTGGTGTCCTGTCCTGGGTGTATCTGCCCAGTGCCTGAAATGTTCTCCCCTGGATGGGCATGGGGACCCCCCCCCCCCCCCCCCCCCCCCCCACACACACACACACACTAAATATCCAGTTGCTATCGGATACCAGGCAACTCCTCTTAAATCCACCAATAATCAATTAATTTATTGACAGCTGTGATATTTAAAGGATTCTTTGCAGATCCCGATGTGTCGGTTTGGAAATGATCAATCTTATTTATTTATTTATTTATTTATCAGTATCTAACATGTTTCATTATGCATTTATGTAAATGAGGCTCTCATCTGATTAAAAGATGGGATTAGACGCGTTGGCAAACGAGTCAGGAACGTCCAGGGTTCCACGCCCAATTCTGTTTGGAGTCTGCATGTCCTCCCCATGCCTGTGTGGGTTTTCTCAGCGGACCCGATGACGTTTCCTCCCACGCTCCACATGCTGGTGGGTAATATCCGAGATTAAATTGCCTCTCTGGCTTGTATCTGTTCCCATTGGGAGATTTACAGATATTTAATCTCTGAATTAATTATATCAGGGCGATTTTAGGGCTCGGGGTCGACGCCTCATACACGTTTAAAGAAAAATGTCCAGATTCAAATGTTAAGCCTGGATTTTTTTTTTTTTTTTATTAATTAATTTTTTTTTTTTTTTTTTTTTTTTTTTTCTTAACTGGCTCATCTGCACGTTGTTTACGCCAAGACGTCTCTAAGCATCGGCGGGTTCTCATGGACAGCATGTGTTTAAAGTGCAGCGCTGCTCAGTGGCTTTCAAAGTGTCTCTTGGTTACTAAAAGCCCCGGTGCTGCCGCTTTATTTAATTATTTATTTATTGCCGACTGATTTACAGATTGCCGCTGCTTGGACACTGTGACGCTGCCTGACGGGGGCAACTGTTATTCACCGACGCGGAGACGGTTCAGTCCTTAAATTTATGGCCCGCTTTGAGTCTGACTTCTCCTTTGTTTTTTTTTTTTTTTTTTTTGTTTTGTTTTTTTGTTTTTTTTGTTCTGTTCCGCTCACTATGGATCCAAAGTTTCTCTTCATGGCGGCCGATGGGGGCGTAAAATGCGGGCGAGCCGAGTCTGACGTGTTTGTCTTGATGCGTCCACTGGTTTGTTTGATGCTGCATCACGGATGAGGCAGGGAATCATGGCGCCCGCCTCCCATCCGACTCTTATGCTTTTTAATCTTTAGCGTTGTGTTGCGTTGCCTTTTCCACCATAGCATCACTCGTCAGGAGGGCGGAGCCGGGGAAACTTGCAGTGCATGATTTATGTGAAGTGAGCACTCGTGCCCGGAGTGCTGGGCTGTGTGTGTGTGTGTGTGTGTGTGTGTGTGTGTGCCCGGCGATGGAGTGGCGCCCTGTCCCGAGTGTATCTGCCCAGCGCCCAAGATCCTCGACCCTAGTAGAGGATAAAGCGAAAGATGAATGTCACTACGGTGGTTTAGCATGTTCTCCTCTCAGCGCTAGGGATTCCTGGTTCGAATCCCATCTGGGTGGAGTTTCCATGTTCTCCCCGTGTCCGCGTGGGTTTCCTCCGGGTTCTCCGGTTTCTCCCACAGTCCAAAAACATGGATCAAGTCATTTGAGTTCTCCAAATTGACCCATATAGAGTGTGTCTGTGTGAGTGAGTGTGTGCCCAGTGATAGATTGCCCCCCTGTCCTGGGTGTATCTGCTCAGCTTAGTGGTTTAGCATGTTCTCCTCTCAGCGCTAGGGATTCCCGATTTGAATCCCAATTGCGTTGCCTTTTCCACCATAGCATCACTCATGCCAGGAGGGCGGAGCCGGGGAAACTCGTAGGGCATGATTTATGTGAAGTGAGCACTCGTGCCCGGAGTGCTGGGCTGTGTGTGTGTGTGTGTGTGTGTGTGTGTGTGTGTGTGTGTGTGTGTGTGTGTGAGTGTGTGCCCGGCGATGGAGTGGCGCCCTGTCCCGAGTGTATCTGCCCAGCGCCCAAGATCCTCGACCCTAGTAGAGGATAAAGCGAAAGATGGATGTCACTATGGTGGTTTAGCATGTTCTCCTCTCAGCGCTAGGGATTCCTGGTTCGAATCCCAATCTGGGTGGAGTTTCCATGTTCTCCCCGTGTCCGCGTGGGTTTCCTCCGGGTTCTCCGGTTTCCTCCCACAGTCCAAAAACATGGATCAAGTCATTTGAGTTCTCCAAAATTGCCCCATATAGAGTGTGTCTGTGTGAGTGAGTGTGTGCCCAGTGATAGATTGCCCCCCTGTCCTGGGTGTATCTACCCAGCTTAGTGGTTTAGCATGTTCTCCTCTCAGCGCTAGGGATTCCCGATTCGAATCCCAATTGCGTTGCCTTTTCCACCATAGCATCACTCATGCCAGGAGGGCGGAGCCGGGGAAACTCGTAGGGCATGATTTATGTGAAGTGACCCACTCGTGCCCGGAGTGCTGGGCAGCCCTGTATACGGCGCCAGGGAGCGATTGGGGTTAGGTGCCTTGCCCAAGGGCACTTTAGCTGTAGTGCTTGGTGGTGCCAGGAATGGACCTGGGACCTGCCTTATGCCTCTGTAGTAAGGGTGTTAAGGTCTTAGCCTAAACGTTATTGGTTGGAACCTTAAGTCAACTCAAAGAATGTCATTGTTGCCCCCAGGAAAGGCCCTTTACCCTAATTACTCCAGCGGTGCTGTATCATGTCTGACCCTCTGCTGTGATGTCATTTGGGGTAATTACAAGTTGCTCCAGGGGGCTGTACGAGACCTGCTCCTGCAGTTCGGAGGTTGGTCAGTTGCTTTGTGAAGGCGCTATGCAAAACGAGGGCAACTTACACTGCCACCTTGTGGACCAGAGAGTCCAACTTGTTACGATCATTCATTCATTCATTAGCTTCCGCTTTATCCTCTATTAGGGTCGCGGTGGGCACGGAGGCTTAGTGGTTTAGCATGTTCTCTCAGCGCTAGGGATTCCCGGTTCGAATCCCCATCTGGGTGGAGTTTCCATGTTCTCCCCGTGTCCGCGTGGGTTTCCTCCGGGTTCTCCGGTTTCCTCCCACAGTCCAAAAAACATGGATCAAGTCAATTGAGTTCTCCAAATTGCCCCATATAGAGTGTGTCTGTGTGAGTGTCTGTGTGTGCCCAGCGATAGGTTGGCGCCCCGTCCTGGGTGTATCTGCCCAGCACTCGAGACATTCTTCTCTGGATGGTCATAGGGAACCCCCCCCCCCCCCCCCCCGCGACCCTAATAGAGGATAAAAGCAGAAGATAATAAATGAATGAATGAATGAAAGGTTCACGAGGGGTTCCCCATGCCCATCAAGGGAGAACGTTTCGGACGCTGGGCAGATACACCCTGGACAGGACGCCAATCCATCGCTGGACGCACACTAACTCACACACACACACTCCATATGGGGCAATTTGGAGAACTCAATTGACCTTGATCCATGTTTTTGGACTGTGGGAGGAAACCGGGGAACCCGGAGGAAACCCACGCGGACACGGGGAGAACATGGAAACTCCACCCAGATCAGGATTCGAACCAGGAATCCCTAGCGCTGAGAGGAGAACATGCCAAACCACTAAGCCACCATGCCGCCTTTGTTACGATCAGTCACATGGTATATCAAGGTGTCGGGTGTGGAGCTCCCCGGCGGTTGCCATTGGAGGTTGCCAGTGTGGGCCCTCGAGTGAGGCCCCGGAACCTCATTACTCCGGGCGTGCCGTGCGATGGCCGACCCGGTACGGCGGACCATGTGCCATGAGCGCACCGCCACGCGGACGAGCGTAACGACCCGGCGCTGAGCAGTCAGCCACATGAGCCGGAACAGAGGAACTCAGACAAAGAACGAACACGTTCCGTCCGTCCGTCCGTTTAAATCATTTAAAATCGTAACGCGCAACAATGTCCTGACGATGGACATCTTTTATTCGAGCGTCCACCCCGTGGCATCACGTCCGTCCCCGTCGCACCGCGTCCACCCCGTGGCATCACGTCCGTCCCCGTCGCACCGCGTCCACCCCGTGGCATCACGTCCGTCCCCGTCGCACCGCGTCCACCCCGTGGCATCACGTCCGTCCCCGTCGCACCGCGTCCACCCCGTGGCATCACGGCCGTCCCCGTCGCACCGCGTCCACCCCGTGGCATCGCGTCCACCCCGTGGCATCACGTCCGTCCCCGTCGCACCGCGTCCACCCCGTGTCATCACGGCCGTCCCCGTCGCACTGCGTCCACCCCGTGGCATCACGCCCGTCCCCGTCGCACCGCGTCCACCCCGTGGCATCACGTCCGTCTCCGTCGCACAGCGTCCACCCTGTGGCATCACGTCCGTCCCCGTCGCACCATGTCCACCCCGTGGCATCAAGGCCGTCTCCGTCGACGCCACGTCCGTCCCCGTCGCACCGCATCCACCCCGTGGCATCACGGCTGTCTCCGTCAACGCCATGTCCGTCCCCGTGGCACCGCGTCCACCCTGTGGCATCACGTCCGTCTCCGTCGACGCCACGTCCGTCCCCGTCGCACCGTGTCCACTCCTTGGCATCGCGGCCGTCTCCGTCGACGCCACGTCCGTCCTCGTCGCGCCGTATCCACCCCATGGCATCACGGCCGTCTCTGTTGACACCACGTCCGTCCCCGTCGCACCGTGTCCACTCCTTGGCATCGCGGCCGTCTCCGTCGACACCACGTCCGTCCCCGTCGTGCCGCGTCCACCCCATGGCATCCCGCCCGTCTCTGTCGACGCCACGTCCGTCCCCGTCGCACCGTGTCCACGCCTTGGCATCGCGGCCGTCTCCGTCGACACCACGTCCGTCCCCGTCGTGCCGCGTCCACCCCATGGCATCACGCCTGTCTCTGTCGACGCCACGTCCGTCCCCGTCGCACCGTGTCCACGCCTTGGCATCGCGGCCGTCTCCGTCGACACCACATCCGTCCCCGTCGCACCGTGTCCACTCCTTGGCATCGCGGCCGTCTCCGTCGACACCACGTCCGTCCCCGTCGCACCGTGTCCACGCCTTGGCATCGCGGCCGTCTCCGTCGACACCACATCCGTCCCCGTCGCACCGTGTCCACTCCTTGGCATCGCGGCCGTCTCCGTCGACACCACGTCCGTCCCCGTCGCACCGTGTCCACGCCTTGGCATCGCGGCCGTCTCTGTCGACGCCACGTCCGTCCCCATCGCACCGCGTCCACTCCTTGGCATCAGGTCCGTCTCCATCGACGCCACGTCCGTCCCCGTCGCACCGCGTCCACCCTGTGGCATCACGTCCGTCTCCGTCCACGCCACATCCGTCCGTCCCCGTAGCACCGCGTCCACCCCGTGGCATCAGGGCCGTCTCCGTCGACGTCACGTCCCCGACGCTCCCTGTCCGGCCCGTGGAAACCACGTCCGTCGACGCCACATCTGTCCCAGTTGACGTCGCGCCCGTCCCCGTGGAAGCCGTGTCCATCAATGCCACGTCTGTCCCAGTTGACGTCGCGCCCGTCCCCGTGGAAGCCGTGTCCACCTCATTGCGTCACGTCACGGCTGTGCAGTCTCTCTCTGCTCCACCTCCTGTCTCTCCACACATACCTGCACACAGATCATCTGCAGAACCTCTGGCAGGTGCATTATCTCCCATCGATTGTCCTCGGTTTCCCTGAGCGACGTCCCTTCTCCCGCCGCAGTCTGTCCAACGTCTCATCTATATATATATTATTACATTTAATTGATTTCGGGAGGACGTGTGTGTGTGTGTGTGTGTGTGTGTGTGGCTGATGCATTCTAACACACGTTCTCTTCAAGGGGAAATGAAGTACGGGATCTTTATCTCTCTTAACGTGAGAACCCCTCACGGAACGGAACCCGGACCCAGGACCCCGTCCTGACCGTCAGAGACCGTACGACGGCGGTTTAGTGAGAAGCACGGTTTAGTCTTTGGCTCCGAACCCAAAGTTAATATCGGAACGTTAAAATAATTTTGTGCTGGTGTTCAGTGGGAGCGTCTGTTGGCAGAGCGGTGAGGACTCGGTGCTTCAGCGGTTCCAGGGCTGGATTTCACCCAAATGTTAAAGGGATTTGCCAAAGCGCCACAGTGTGAGCGACTGAGGTTCTGCTGCGGTTTGAACCTTAGAACATTTTAACACTGCAGACGTTCTAAAAACAACACTGCTAAAGTAAATGTATATGTTTATAACATGTAGGTAGATATATAGAAAATACAGTATTATTTATAGAGTTAAATAGAGAGGTGTGTGTGTGATATATTTATATATTTATCTCCATCCATCCATTATCTTCCGATTTATCCTTTTATCAGGGTCGTGTGGGCGTGTGGTGGGGTTCCCCATGCCCATCCAGGGGAGAACGTCTCGGGCGCTGGGCAGATACACCCAGGACAGGATGCCAATCTATCACTGGGCACACACTCACTCACACAGACACACTCTATATGGGGCAATTTGGAGAATTCACACTGTGGGAGGAAACCGGAAAACCCGTAGGAAACCCACACGGACACGGGGAGGACATGGAAACGCCACCCAGATTGGGGCCTAAAGAAATAAATCTATATATATAGGGCGGCACGGTGGCTTAGTGGTTTAGCATGTTCTCCTCTCAGCGGTAGGGGTTCCCGGTTCGAATCCCCATCTGGGTGGAGTTTGCATGTTCTCCCCGTGTCCGCGTAGGTTTAACTCCCGGTTCTCCGCTTTCCTCACACAGACCAAAAACATGGATCAAGGTCAACTGAATTCTCCAAATTGCCCCATATAGAGTGTGTCTGTGTGAGTGAGTGTGTGTCCAGCGATGGATTGGCGCCCTGTCCTGGATGTATCTGCCCAGCGTCCGAAACGTTCTCCCCTGGATGGGCATGGGGAACCCCCCCCCCCCCCCCGACCCTAATAGAGGATAAAGAGTAAGATGATGGATGGATGGATATATATATATATATATATATTTTTTTTTTTTCAGTTAAAGATTCTTAGTGTTTGTTTTCTGGACGTTATCTGGACCCGATCGGTGTTCGTGTTTAATAACCGGATCAATAATGGGGGCAGGTTGTGGTTTGGTTGAGCCTGTGGCGCTGGGGGGTAAAGGTCATGTTCAGGGGGTTGATTGCCGTGATCCAGGACTCGGTGGTCGACCACATGGAGCTCCTTTGTTCGGCGCCGCACGGAGCTTATGCACCCGTCCGTCAGCCGCGCTCGCCTTTGTGCGACTACTTAGTCTCAAGAGCCTACCCACAATGCATCACCACACCGCTTCAACCCTCTCCACTGCCAGATTGCCCACTTAACGCCAACCAGCCTTTCACGCCGAGCCGGGAGGGGAACCCGCAGCGCTTCGTCCGGGGCAGCAGGAGGCGAGGGGGAGCCGGGCGCGTCGCCTCTGTTTGTTTTTGTTTGGTTTCGTTCCTCCGAAGCCGTGAAGCGACGGCGTTGGGTTCTCGCGGAACTCTCGTCTCTAAGCAGATTTTTATAGAGTGTGGCGCGGGCGGGACGTCCGCCGAACGAACCGCGTGAGCGCCCCGTTGTGTTTGTTTAAGCGTAACTGCATCTGATGGGCAGAGAAATGAGCCTTCATCGACCGCATGATTCTGCTGACCGTTTTGAAGCTTAGGTTGTGCAGTGGAGGGTGGTGGGGGGGGGGGGGGGGGGGAGGTGTTGTGCAACTGAAAGGCAAACCGTGGTTTTTATCCAGAGACGTGAAAACAGGGAGCCGGGTTCCAGAAAACATGTTTTAATTAACGTTTATGAGCAAGACTGATTCGTTAAAGGCATTGTGCAGATGCTGGTGGGGTGGCTTTGAGCCTGGAGAACAAACCAAAGCGACAGTGGCATTGAAACGCCTTGTTTTGTTCCAAATCGAAAGGTACTTGTGAGGACCGAGGCTCAGGGGGACGGGGAGCATTAAACAGGACAAGCGTTGAATCATTACTCGATCGAGACAAAGCTAAGGGAGAACATGCAAAATCTCCCCCTCCACCATTTTTCACATAAAACAGAAGCTGAATAAGTAATTGTTGTAATGAGATATTCAAATGTGGGTTTTTTTTTTTTTTTGTCCCATTTCATGTTTTTAAATGTCTCTGCGTTTGGCCGAACTCCGCAAAAGCTGTGTGAACGCCCGCAGGGCTCCGCGGGGACCAAAGGTAATCAGGTTTAGAGAGACCCATGGCTCATGTCTGCAGTAAGACATCAGGGACAGAATTAAATCATTCTGTATGTTCTTAGAGTGGAGGAGTCCATCGCTGGGCATACACTCACTCACTCACACACTCTATAGGGGCAATTTAGAGCAATCAATTCAACTTAAATCTATAATTGTGTGTGTTATTAATTAATTTATTAATTTATTTCCCCTTCATGGATTTGGCTGCACATGGATCTGCTCGTTTGTGGAGGATGAGTGTGTTTGTGTGTGTGTGTGTGTGGATGTGTGTAGTTGTGTATATGTTAGTGTGGATGTGTGTAGTTGTGTATATGTTAGTGTGTATGTGAGTGTGTATGTGTGGATGTGAGTGTATGTGTAGATATGAGTGTATGTGTGTGTTTGTGTGTGTGTATGTATGTGTGGATGTGAGTGTGTGTGTGTGGATGTGAATGTGTGTGTGTGTGTGTGTGGATGTGTGTAGTTGTGTATATGTGAGTGTGGGTGTGTGTGTGTGGATGTGAGTGTATGTGTAGATATGAGTGTGTGGATGTGTATGCGTGTCTTTGTGTGTATGTGTGTGTGGGTGTGTATGTGAGTGTGAGTATGGGTGTGTGTGGGTGTGTATGTGAGTGTGAGTATGGGTGTGTGTGGGTGTGTATGTGAGTGTGAGTATGGGTGTGTGTGGGTGTGTATGTGAGTGTGAGTATGGGTGTGTGTGTGGGTGTGTATGTGAGTGTGTGTGTGGGTGTGTATGTGAGTATGTGTGTGGGTGTGTATGTGAGTATGTGTGTGGGTGTGTATGTGTAGATATGAGTGTTTGTGTATGTATGTATGTGAGTGTGTGTGTGGATGTAAATGTATGTGAGTGTGTGTGTGGATGTAAGTGTGTGTGTGGATGTGAGTGTGTGTGTGGATGTAAGTGTGTGTGTGGATGTGAGTGTGTGTGTAGGTGTGTGTGTGTGTGGATGTGAATGTATGTGAGTGAGTGTGTGTGGATGTAAATGTATGTGAGTGTGTGTGTGTGTGGATGTAAGTGTGTGTGTGGATGTGAGTGTGTGTGTAGGTGTGTGTGTGTGTGGATGTGAATGTATGTGAGTGTGTGTGTGGATGTGAATGTATGTGAGTGTGAGTGTGTGTGTGGGTGTGAATGTATGTGAGTGTGTGTGTGGATGTGAATGTATGTGAGTGTGTGTGTGTGTGTGTGTGTAGGTGTGTGTGTGTGTGTGTAGGTGTGTGTGTAGGTGTGTGTGTGTGAGTGTATGTGTGTGTGTAGTTGTGTGTGTGTGTGTAGGTGTGTGTGTGAGTGTGTGAGTGTGTGTGTGTGTAGGTGTGTGTGTGTGTGTGTGTGTGTGTGAGTGTGTGTGTGTGTGTGTAGGTGTGTGTGTGTGTGTGTGAGTGTATGTGAGTGTGTTTGTGTGTATGTGAGTGTGTGTGTGTGTGTGTGTGGTGACAGTTCTAACCCTCATGGTGTGTATGGTTTGAACTAACTGAGTGGTTAATGCTCAGCGCTGCACAAACGTCCTCATAACGTTGTATGAACATTTTTTTTTTCCTGCTGACTTCATATTATGGGATGCCGCACATATGGTTTAGCTCATTACATATTCAGAGGCCACAGAATAATTAATGAGGGTAAAGATGTGCAGATGTTTAAAGTTCAGGGTTATTGATCTGCAGCCCACAAGCCGTCGCCTCCTGACAGCACGCTTCCTCCACTGTCCTTTAGAACATTATTACACCCCCCCCCCCCCGCGCACACACACACACACACACACACACACACACACACGGTCCAGCAGCATGTCTTGGACAGCTCAAGGTTCTTCAGTAGTACACATGCATATTTAATCAGATGGAGACGTGTGCGAGTTCACCGGAGGGTCGGGTGACGGAACACAGAACCGTATCGGATCAGACGCCGTTACTCCGTCCCACCTGACGGCGGGGGGGGGGCGGGCCGAGACGATACGATGCCTTATATGGACTTTGAAAGTGACTTTAAATGAGGCGTCCGCGTGGCGCAGCTAGAACTAAAAATAAAAAATAATAAAATAATAAATATTATAATATGTTTGGCATGTTCTCCTCTCAGCGCTAGGGATTCCCGGTTCAAATCGCAATCTGGGTGGTGTTTCCATGTTCTCCCCGTGTCCGCGTGGGTTTCCTCCGGGTTCTCCGGTTTCCTCCCACAGTCCAAAAAACATGAAACAAGGTCAATTGAATTCTCCAAATTGCCCCATATAGAGTGTGTGTGTGTGTGAGTGAGTGTGTGCATCCATCCATTATCTTCCGCTTTATCCTCTATTAGGGTCGCGGGGGAGGGGGGGTTCTCCATGCCCATCCAGGGGAGAACGTTTCGGGTGCTGGGCAGATACACCCAGAACAGGGGGCAATCTATCTCTATCTCTGGGCACACACTCACTCACACACACACTCTATATGGGGCAATTTGGAGAACTCAATTGACTTGATCCATGTTTTTGGACTGTGGGAGGAAACCGGAGAACCCGGAGGAAACCCACGCGGACACGGGGAGAACATGCAAACTCCACCCAGATGGGGATTCGAACCGGGAATCCCTAGTGCTGAGAGGAGAACATGCTAAACACTAAACCACCGTGCTGCCCCTAAACTATATTCTCATCGAATTCCAATGTGCATGTGTGAAGAGAACCTGATGGTTCCCTCCATCACTCATGTCCCTCCATCACGACCTTCACTCTATCTTTTCAAAACACACTCCGACTCGTTCACTTCGCTCCGGTGATGATCGCCCCCTGGTGGTTCCAGCTCACCGAGGAGCTGATTCTCACTCCGTGGCGTTCTCCACTGCAAAACGGTGGAACGTTCTTCCCAACTCTGTCCGTAAGGCAGAATCACTAAACAGTTTTAAGAAACGACTGAAGACGCATCTCTTTAACAAATACCTGTTGTAGAGAAAAAAAAAGGGGGGAGGAGCCACAGCATCGAATAACAATCAGGTTTGATGATTTTACAGTGCAGTTGGTTTTCTTTAGAACTTCTGACTGTAACGTTCTCATTTGTAAGTCGCTTTGGATAAAAGCGTCGGCTGAATGACTAAATGTAAATGTAATGGAACCAGAGGGAGAACCTAATAAAGTGGCCGGTGAGTGTGATGTGATGACGGCCAGGTTCTAACGCAGGTGGACACAAAGACGTTGTTCTTATTAATGAACACCGTGATCTTTGATCTTCTGAGGTTCTAAATGCTGTTCGGTGGAACCCTGGTTCCCGGCAGGTGGTCTGCGCTCTCGCCGGCGCGGTGATCAGGACGCCATTGTGCCTGATCCATCTCACACGCCGCGGCTAACGGAACGTTTCATTCAGTGCTGCGGGGGTGCGGCTCTCGCATTGAACGCATTCGCATAACGCATTCGCACCGCCGCCGCATTTCTGCAGACGGAATTCTCCTCATCAGAACGCTTTGTTCTCCTCCAAATGCAGATCAGCCAATAGGAGAGAGAGAGCGGGGGGGGGGGGTGATGGGGGGGGGGGTGATGGAGGGGGGAGGGGGGGCTCGAGTAGATGATTTTAGTCTGAAGAACATCGATCGTTAAATCAATTATTAATTAATGGTTTATAGATGTAAACCTGACGATTACACAGGTTCACACGAGTTCTCTGATCTGAGGTTCTGATCTGGGTTCACGAGTTCTCTGATCTGAGGTTCTGATACGAGTTCACGAGTTCTCTGATCTGAGGTTCTGATCCGGGTTCACAAGTTTTCTGATCTGAGGTTCTGATCCGAGTTCACGAGTTCTCTGATCTGTGGTTCTGATCTGTGGTTCTGATCCGAGTTCATGAGTTCTCTGATCTGTGGTTCTGATCCGAGTTCACGAGTTCTCTAATCTGAGGTTCACGAGTTCTCTGATCTGAGGTTCTGATCCGGGTTCACGAGTTCTCTGATCTGTGGTTCTGATCTGTGGTTCTGATCCGAGTTCATGAGTTCTCTGATCTGTGGTTCTGATCCGAGTTCACGAGTTCTCTGATCTGAGGTTCACGAGTTCTCTGATCTGAGGTTCTGATCTGTGGTTCTGATCCGAGTTCACGAGTTCTCTGATCTGAGGTTCTGATCCGAGTTCACGAGTTCTCTGATCTGAGGTTCTGATCCGAGTTCACGAGTTCTCTGATCTGTGGTTCTGATCCGGGTTCACGAGTTCTCTGATCTGTGGTTCTGATCCGAGTTCACGAGTTCTCTGATCTGTGGTTCTGATCCGGGTTCACGAGGTCTCTGATCTGTGATTCTGATCCGGGTTCACGAGTTCTCTGATCCGAGTTCACGAGTTCTCTGATCCGGGTTCACGAGTTCTCTGATCTGCGGTTCTGATCTGAGTTCACTGATCTGTGGTTCTGATCTGAGGTTCTGATCCAAGTTCACGAGTTCTCTGATCTGTGGTTCTGATCCGAGTTCACGAGTTCTCTGAATTCTGGTTCTGGCCCGGTGGATGTTTCCCCGTGTCCATCTAGGGGAGAACGTTTCGGGTGCTGGGCAGATACACTCAGGACAGGGCGCCGATTCATCTCTATATAGGGGGCGATATAGAGCAGCCAATTTACCTTGAATCCATGTTTTCGTACTGCGGAAGGAACCCGGAGAACCCACACGTACATGGGGAGGACATGCAAACCCAGACTGGGATTCGAACCTGGTTCCCCAGCTCTGAACGAAGTCGCCACACTGACGCGACGCTCGCCCTCGCCCCTGAGGCAGCGCTCTTTTTGGCCTGTGGAGGACAAGGGCTCCCCCCGGTGTCTCGGCATGGCCGGTGCAGCTGTCGGGACCACATCAGTCTTTCTTTTATTTATTTTCTTCGAAGCCCGCGCCACAGTAGGAGTAGCGCCCCCTATAGCCCGGTCACATGACCACCTGAGGGATCATTTAATGCGGTTATCTTATCGTATCGCGGGTCTCCACCGCGGTTAATGACGTTCTCTCTGGTTCTAACGCGGTTTCGCTCGGTTTCCTTTGGGTTTTCTTCCCGTGGCTGGCGTCCAGGTTCCGTCACCCGCAGCGTTTCTAAAATCGGCCCCCCACCCCACCCGTCTGAAGCCCGCTGCGCCGGTGGAGGAGGTGAGAACCGAGATAAAGGCTTAAAGTCGGGATGCAGCCGCCGTGTTTACAGAACTCCAAAAAAACACACCGAGAACTTCTCCTTTATTCCCTTTATTTCTTTTATTTCTTTTCCTCTGTCTCCTCTGGAACCTTTATAATTCTATAATGAGGGTTCTGGATCTGGAGCTTTTATGGGTCTATAATGAGGGTTCTGGTTCTGGAACGTTTATTGGACAAATCAGCATCTACCGTTGATGAGACTAGGCGATCAGTTCCGTATCGATCAGCGAAGCCCCGCCCCCAGTGATTCAGAACCACAGCGAGATCACAGAGGGTTCTGTCTGAATCTGGGTCTGTGGAACTGTAATGTTCTCGGGTCCTTATCGCCCCGCCGGGTTATTAAAGTCACTCTGACAGGAACGGGCCGATCAGACGGAATGGGGGGGGGGGGGTTATCTGGGGAAGCGTTCTGCGAGTCCATCACGCCGAGACGATCAGATAGAACGTATCAATCCCACGTACAGGTGACGAATACCAAGGCTTTAATCTCACAGTAAAATAATCAGTGCCGGTTCCGCAGAATCAGGGTTCTCTCTCAGAACCAGGCTTATCTTTAAATGGATCAACCGCGAGGCAGCGGAACGCCGTGGAACAGCAGCAGAACCTCAGCAGAACAGTGGAACCTCAGCAGAACCACAGCAGAACAGTGGAACCGCAGCAGAACGGTGGAACCTCAGCGGAACCGCAGCAGAACCACAGTAGAACAGTGGAACCGCAGCAGAACCACAGCGGAACCTCAGCAGAACAGTGGAACCTCAGCAGAACCGCAGCAGAACTTCAGTGGAACCGCAGCAGAACAGCACAGATGTGAGGCCACAGCTGTATCAGGTCTAAACAGGTTGTCATAGGAACGTCATCAGTAACTATGACGACGGGAATAGGATTCCGATCAAAGATGGAGAACGAGACGGCCACACCCCCCGGTCATGTGATCGTGAAACTCGTGGCTGCTCCTCGATGAGGCGCCCCGCGATTCACTCCACAGAGAACGTACCGTTATGAGCCGGGTCTGCGGTCCGTGTGTTCAGTTGTTCATCTATTAAGCGTCAGCCCGTAGTAGTTGTGGCAACCATTGTTTGAGGGATTATACTAGATATGGCAACTGTTGTTTGAGAGATTATTGTAGTTATAGCAACTATTTTAGGGGATTGCAGTAGATGTGGCAACCATCATTTGATCATTTCTTTTAGTTGTGGCAACCATTGTTTGAGGGATTATATAAGTTATGACCTCTATTTGAGGGATTATAGTAGATGTGGCAGCCGTAGTTTGTGGGATTGCGGTGGTAAAGCTGCGTGGTGCGCGGTTGGCGGTTCTCTGCGGTGTGTCATTTATTTATTTATTTTGTTGACCGCAGCTGGTTCAGACCTCCCGCTGCTCGGTCGCAGTGCATTGTGGGAATGCTGGGATGTTTTGAAATGTCATGTTCTAAGGCGTCAGCGTTTCTGAAACCGCGAGGACGACAACGTGACATTTAAAACTTCAGGACCGATTTGAGACCCGACTCTGAGACGGTGAGACTGAGACTCTGAGATGGTGAGACTGAGACAGTGAGACTGAGACTCTGAGACTCTGAGACTGAGACTCTGAGACTGAGACTCTGAGACTGAGACACTAAGACTGAGACTCTGAGACTGAGACGGTGAGACACTGAGACTCTGAGACTGAGACACTGAGACTCTGAGACACTGAGACTGAGACTCTGAGACTGAGATGGTGAGACTGAGACTCTGAGACTGAGACGGTGAGACTGAGACGGTGAGACTGAGACTGAGACTCTGAGACACTGAGACTGAGACTCTGAGACTGAGACACTAAGACTGAGACTCTGAGACACTGAGACTGAGACTCTGAGACTGAGACACTAA
Source organism: Corydoras sp. C115 (assembly GCA_019802505.1). Lineage (NCBI taxonomy): Eukaryota > Metazoa > Chordata > Actinopteri > Siluriformes > Callichthyidae > Corydoras > Corydoras sp. C115. The sequence continues at coordinate 172,147 of JAFMOC010000738.1, read as the reverse complement.
GACTGAGACTCTGAGACTGAGACGGTGAGACTGAGACACTGAGACTGAGACACTGAGACTGAGACGGTGAGACTGAGACAATGAGACTGAGACTCTGAGACTGAGACACTAAGACTCTGAGACACTGAGACTGAGACACTAAGACTCTGAGACACTGAGACTGAGATGGTGAGATACTGAGACAATGAGACTGAGACAATGAGACTGAGACAATGAGACTGAGACTCTGAGCCTGAGACAATGAGACTGTCTCAGGCTCATTGTCTCAGGCTCAGTGTCTCAGAGTCTGTCTCATTGTCTCAATGAGTCCGAGTCTGAGACACTGAGACTGAGACAATGAGACTGAGACTGAGACAATGAGACTGAGACAATGAGACTGAGACAATGAGACTGAGACAGATGAGACTGAGACAATGAGACTGAGACTCTGAGACTGAGACTCTGAGACTGAGACTCTGAGACTGAGACTGAGACAATGAGACTGAGACTCTGAGACTGAGACGGTGAGACTGAGGGTCGACGCTGACAGAGCGAGACGTTCCCTCATTACAGAACCTATAACCCCGAACACACCTTGTTCTGAGACGGCCCCGCCCATCGGGGGGAGCTGTATTCACACGCAGCGTTGCTATTTAAACGGTGCAGGGCGTGGGGGGCGTGCTGGCGGGGGTGCAATGGTGATTTGGAACCCGGGTCACATGGCAGTTTGGAACCCGGGTCACACGGCGGTTTTTGGGGAGAACCCGATTCCGCTGCATTAAACACTCGGGTGGAGGATCTGAGCGTGATGGTGCAGTGATGGTGCAGAGCGCTTACAGGATGTGACAGCCTGTCGGAACCGCTCACCCACAGAGCCGTCTCCTCCTCCTCCTCATGCCCCCGTCCCCGTCCCCGTCCCCGTCCCTCCTGCTGTATGCATCCTTAAATGAAAGAAAGTGGACGTAGAGCTGAGACGTTCTGCGTTCGGGGTGGAACCAGGACATGGAGTGGAACCTCCCACTGATGGTCCAGTTCAGTTGTAGGCTTGAGGTTAAGGAACCAGCACTGCGACCCGAAGGTTCCCGGGTTCGATTTCCGGTCCCTCCAGGAACCCTGGTTGAAGTGCCCTTGGGCAAGGTACCTAACCCCAATTGCCCCCCCAGCGCTGTGTACAGGGCTGCCCCCCCGCTCCGGGCCTAAAACAGGGTCAAATTCAGGTTGGTTCTAAGGACGCGGTCATTGCCGGGACACACAGGGCCTTCCCTAAACTGTTCCTATGATGTTTTCCCCATGTTGCTGTCCAGAACGGATCTCAGAACCTCTGGTTCCTCTGCAGGATTACGTGTTCATCTCAGAACCTCGGGTCCCTCTGCAGGATTATGGGTTCATCTCAGAACCTCAGATTCCTCTGCAGGATTAAGGGTTCATCTCAGAACCTCAGGTTCCTCTGCAGAACCTCGGGTTCATCTCAGAACCTCTGGTTCCTCTGCAGGATTACGGGTTCATCTGAGAACCTCAGGTTCCTCTGAAGGATTACGGGTTCATCTCAGAACCTCGGGTTCCTCTGCAGGATTACGGGTTCATCTCAGAACCTCGGGTTCCTCTGCAGGATTACGGGTTCATCTCAGAACCTCGGGTTCCTCTGCAGGATTACGGGTTCATCTCAGAACCTCAGATTCCTCTGCAGGATTACGGGTTCATCTCAGAAACTCAGGTTCCTCTGCAGAACCTCGGGTTCATCTCAGAACCTCGGGTTCCTCTGCAGGATTACGGGTTCATCTCAGAACCTCGGGTTCCTCTGCAGAACCTCTCTGGAACTTCAGAACTTAAATGAAAGTATTTTTCGAGCAGAGGTTCTGATGGGTTCTGTCAACACGGCGACGGAATGGCCCCGCCCCCGCTCCACACTGCCCCGCCCTCCGCCGAGCTCCGGTTCTTTAAAAGCCCTCGTCTCGGGGACGGATGAGTCCACATCGGGGGGGTTCTGGGACGCGCCGCCGGGTCCCGTCATCCCGGTTCCGGTTGGATCTTCAGAACGGGGATTAGTATTAAAGGGATTATCAATCTGGCAACCGGTGCGCGTCTGAAAATACAGACGACAGCGACGCGGATCAAAGACCTCAGACGCGTCAGAACCCGATCTCCACAGGTCCGCAGTGTCGGAGTACTAATTCATCTCAGTCATCCTCACAGTGGGAGGGGCCACGGTCGCCCCTCCTGATGTAACCCTTTAAACGGGGTGCGACCCACACCCTGTAATCTGCAGAACCCTAATCTGATTAATCTGAGGGTTCCACCGACATTCAGATTAACAACCTGCTGATGCACAGAGTCCTTCTCTCTCACACACACACTAACACACACATAGATACACACTAACACAGAGATACACACACACAGATACACTGATGCACACACACACACATACACACTAACACAGAGATACTAACACAGAGATACACACACACACTAACACACACACACACAGATTCACAATAACACAGAGATACACACAGATACACTGATGCACACACATTAACACCCACACACATATACACACACACACAGACACTAACACACGCACACAAATACACACTAACACAGAGATACACACTAACACAGAGATATACACACACACACACACACACAGATACACACAGATACACACAAACACAGAGATATACACTAACACACACACACACACAAATACACACCAACACAGAGATACACACACACAAATACACACTAACACAGAGATACACACACACACAGATACACACAGAGATACACACACACTGTTTTCCTCTATTGATGTCATTAAGGAACCTCCTCACTGAATACTCCTCTGGCAGCAGCAGGAGCTGAGGTTCCGCCCCTCAGAACCCAGAGTGTCCGATCAGTTTAATCTGATGGACTTCAGTCCTCTGGGTCCCTTTGATCTTCAGTGATGATGAAAGAGCTCGGTCACTGATGAAGATGAGGATGAGCATCATCTCCCATGAAGATTATTAATCTCACAAATTTAATCTTAATCTTAAATAATCTTAATCTAATAATAATAATTTATCTTAATCTAATAATAATAAATAATCTTAATCTAATAATAATAATAAATAATCTTAATCTTATAATAATAATTTATCTTAATCTAATGATAATAAATAATCTTAATCTAATAATAATAAATAATCTTAATCTAATGATAATAAATAATCTTAATCTTATAATAATAAATAATCTTAATCTTATAATAATAAATAAATAATCTTAATCTTATAATAATAATAAATAATCTTAATCTAATAATAATAATAAATAATCTTAATCTAATAATAATAATAAATAATCTTAATCTTATAATAATAATAAATAATCTTAATCTTATAATAATAATTTATCTTAATCTAATGATAATAAATAATCTTAATCTAATAATAATAAATAATCTTAATCTTATAATAATAATAAATAATCTTAATCTAATAATAATAATAAATAATCTTAATCTTATAATAATAATAAATAATCTTAATCTAATAATAATAATAAATAATCTTAATCTAATAATAAATAAATAATCTTATTCTTATAATAATAATACATAATCTTAATCTAAGTCTAAGTCGCTCTGTTCCTCAGTCACTCTGTCCATCGGTCCCTCACGCCGTCTGTTGCTCTGTCCGTCGGTTACTCTGTCCATCGGTTGCTCTGTCCGTCCATCAGTCGCTCTGTCCGTCCGTCAGTTACTATTTCTTGTTGCTCTGTCCGTCGGTTGTTCCGTCGCCGTCCATCAGTTGCTCTGTCCGTCGGTTGCTCTGTCCGTCCGTCAGTCGCTCTGTTCTGTCGCGTTGTCCGTCCGTCAGTTACTATTTTCTGTTGCTCTGTCGGTCGGTTGTTCCGTCTCCGTCCATCAGTTGCTCTGTCCGTCGGTTGTTCCGTCCATCAGTTGCTCTGTTCTGTCCGTCCATCCGTCGCTCTGTCCTGTCAGTTGCTCTGGTCAGTCACTCAATTCTGTCCCTCTGTCCGTCGGTTGCTCTGGTCAGTCGTTCTGTTCTCTCGCTCTGTCGGTCGGTCGATTTGTCCGTCCATCAGTCGCTGTCCGTCGGTTGTTCTGGTCTGTCGCTCTGTTCTGTCGGTCGGTTGTTCTGTCCGTCTATCAGTCGCTCTGTCCATCCGTCAGTCGCTCTGTCCGTCGGTTGCTCTGGTCTGTCGCTCTGGTCAGTCGCTCTGTCCTGTCCTTCTGTCCGTTTGTCTCCTGCGACCCTCGTTATGATGATGTGGGGGTGATGATGGTTCTATAAACTGACGTCTGTTCTCGGTTCTGGTTCTCGGTTCCGGTGCAGCGTGTGTGTAATGAGACGGCAGAATTAAAGGATGAAAGAGAACCTTAGAGAGACCGCACCACCCCCCACAGAGAGAGACCGGCGGGGGCAACTTTCCTGAGTGAGGGAGGGAGGAAGTAGGTTCCAAAACACCCGGGGGGGGGGGGGGGGGGTAAACAACCAAAGAGAGGCGCAGAATGTAACCCTCATCAGCATGCTGCGAGTGCCATCGCCGGGGCAACCTGCCCCTCACGTCTCTGAGTTCCGTCCAGTCCGTCGTTAAGGACGGGGGCGCCTTTTCGGTTCTCTTCCCAGCGCTCTCTGTCTGATGTCAGGGTGCGGCAGC
>JAFMOC010000738.1:132500-162500 GCA_019802505.1 Corydoras sp. C115 | reverse complement strand
TGATGATGATGATGATGATGAGGATGATGATGATGAGGATGATGAGGATGATGATGAGGATGAAGATGAGGATGAGGATGAGGATGATGAGGATGATGATGAGGATGAGGATGAGGATGATGATGATGAGGATGAGGATGAAGATGATGATGATGAGGATGATGATGAGGATGATGAGGATGAGGATGAGGATGATGATGATGATGAGGATGATGATGATGATGAAGATGAGAATGAGGATGAGGATGAGGATGAGGATGATGATGATGATGATGAGGATGATGAGGATGATGAGGATGAGGATGATGATGATGATGATGAGGATGATGATGATGATGATGATGATGAGGATGATGATGAGGATGATGAGGATGATGATGATGATGATGATGATGATGATGATGATGAGGATGATGTCACAGATCCATTAATTAAATTCTGTTTTCATTAAATTCTACTTCGTTAAATGAGAGATTAAATATTGTTCTCGTGATGTTGGGTTCTGCGTCCTCAGCGGATCGCCCCTTTAACCCGCGGTGCACTGATCCATGTTCTAAAGCGTCCCTGTGTAGAGCTTTGGTCTGAACGAGGACGTCTCTGTGATTAATGTGAGTGTGATGCAGTGCTGACCTTTCACCCTGTCCCTGTCTCCACCGTCAGTAAAATGCCATGATCAGACCTCCGGCTGCTCGGGGTCAGCGTTCCGCTGCGGGGGTAGAACCGTGCTGACATCCATCAGTAACCACACACACACACACACACACACACACAGTCCCATTTAGTTAATTACACTGTCTCTCAAAGTGGCGCACAGCAGAAAAACACACCACCACGTCTCTCACAACCACCTGGAACCACGTCTGGGAACCGTGTTGTGGTCCGGGTCTTTTAAGGGACGGTCCTGTGTCTTTAGGGGACTGTCCCGTGTTGTTGTCCTGTGTCTTTAGGGGACTGTCCCGTGTTGTGTTCCCGTGTCTTTAGGGGACGGTCCTGTGTCTTTTGCGGACTGTTACGTGTCTTTAGGGGACTGTCCTGTGTCTTTAGGGGGACTGTCCCGTGTCTTTAAGGGGGACTGTCCCGTGTCTTTAGGGGACTGTCCTGTGTCTTTAGGGGACTGTCCTGTGTCTTTAGGGGACTGTCCCGTGTCTTTAGGGGACTGTCCTGTGTCTTTAGGGGATTGTCCCGTGTCTTTAGGGGACTGTCCTGTGTCTTTAGGGGACTGTCCCGTGTCTAAGGGGGACTGTCCCGTGTCTTTAGGGGACTGTCCTGTGTCTTTAGGGGACTGTCCCGTGTCTTTAGGGGACTGTCCTGTGTCTTTAGGGGACTGTCCCGTGTCTTTAGGGGACTGTCCCGTGTCTTTAGGGGATTGTCCTGTGTCTTTAGGGGATTGTCCCGTGTCTTTAGGGGACTGTCCTGTGTTGTGGTCCTGTGTCTTTAGGGGACGGTCCCGTGTCTTTAGGGGACGGTCCCGCGTCTTTAGGGGACGGTCCCGCGTCTTTAGGGGACTGTCCCGTGTTGTGTTCCCGTGCCTTTAGGGGACTGTCCTGTGTCTTTAGGAGACTGTCTCGTGTTGTGGTCCCGTGCCTTTAGGGGATTGTTCCTGTGTCTTTAGGAGACTGTCTCGTGTTGTGGTCCTCTGTCTTTAGGGGATTGTTCCGTGTCTAAGGGGATTGTCCCGTATTGTGGTCCTGTGTCTTTAGGGAACGTTCCCGCCTCTTTAGGGGACGTCTTTGATGAAGTCTTTTTGTCGTTGCAGATCTGTCTGAAGCTGAAACTCTTTCTGGACTCAGAGTCATCCACCCTCCTGTCCACCAGCCCCTGGCAGGTTCTGCCCTCCTGCCCTGTGTCCACACTCTGACCCCCGTCTCCTCGGGTCAGGGCGGGTCTGTTCACGTACGGTGGACCCGGGTGCAGGGTGGGAGTGAGACCAGCGTCCTCACTCTGGTGGACAGGGTTGTTCGGGTGCAGCGCGCCTTCGCAGGTCGAGTCAGTCTGCCGGGGTACGGCTCCGACAGCGCCAACGTCTCGCTGTCCATCTCAGCGCTGCGTTCTAACGACTCCGGAACGTTCCGCTGCCACGCCACGCTCGGGGACACGTACCAACAGGACACGGTCACTCTGGAGGTCACAGGTGAGATGCAAACACGCAGCGCCACCTACAACAGGAAACGGTAAATACACTGAAGGACTAATGAGAACACACCAACCACCGAAAAGTCGCCTCCACCCATCACCTCCACCAATCCCCACCAACCACCACATGCCTCCACCAACCACCAACAATCACCTCCACTACCAACAATCACCTCCACCAACCACCACACACCTCCACCCATCATCTCCACCAACTTCCACCAACCACCACATGCCTCCACCAACCACCATCAATCACCTCCACTACCAACAATCACCTCCACCAACCACCACACACCTCCACCCATCATCTCCACCAACTTCCACCAACCACCACATGCCTCCACCAACCACCAACAATCACCTCCACTACCAACGATCACCTCCACCAACCACCACACACCTCCACCCATCATCTCCACCAACCACCACATGCCTCCACCAACCACCAACAATCACCTCCACTACCAACAATCACCTCCACCAACCACCACACACCTCCACCCATCATCTCCACCAACTTCCACCAACCACCACATGCCTGCACCCAACACCAACAATCACCTCCACCAACCTCCACACACCTCCACCAATCACCTCCACCAACTTCCACCAACCACCACATGCCTTCGCCAACCACCATCAATCACCTCCACTACCAACAATCACCTCCACCAACCTCCACACACCTCCACCACCCATCACCTCCACCAATCCCTACCAACCACCATATGTCTTCACCAACCCCCACCAATAATTACCTCCACCAACCATCACCTCCACCAGCCTCCAACCATCACCTCCACCAATCTCCACCAACCACCACATGCCTCCATCAACCACCTTCAATCACCTCCACTACTAACAATCACCTCCACCACCCATCACCTCCACCAATAACCTCCACCACCCATCACCTCCACCAATCCCCACCAACCACCATATGCCTTCACCAACCCCCACCAATAATCACCTCCACCAACAATCACCTCCACCAACCACCAACAATCATCACCATTACAACCAACACCACCAACAATCACCTCCACCAACCACCAACAATCACCTCCACCAACCACCAACAATCACCTCCACCAATCACCAACAATCACCTCCACCAACCACCAACAATCACCTCCACCAACCACCACCACCAACAATCACCTCCACCCACCACCAACAATCACCTCCACCAACCACCAACAATCACCTCCACCAACCACCAACAATCACCTCCACCCACCACCAACAATCACCTCCACCAACCACCAACAATCACCTCCACCAACCACCAACAATCACCTCCACCAACCACCACCACCAACAATCACCTCCACCAACCACCAACAATCACCTCCACCAACCACCACCACCAACAATCACCTCCACCAACCATCACCATCACCCCCCCCCCCGAGGTTATGAATCACTGATTTTTATATATATTTTTTTGTTGTTTGTTTGTGTTTTATGTTGTGAGACTCGTCTCTGTCCTTAGCGCTGATTTCAGAGTTTGTGGATGTCTTATGCAGCCGGTGGGGGGGGGGGTGGGGTTGTTGATGATGGGGGGGGGGTTTGATGATGGGGGGGGGGGGGGGTGACTTTTGGTCATTAGTGTAAAGGCAGATTATTTTGGAGCACTGACTGACGACGGGGTTCTATTTTTATTACAAACAAATCCGGCAGCAGGTTAAAGACGCGGTGCGGCGTCTCCTCATTACGCCCCGGAATTATTCATGAGGATCATGTCAGCGACGCCACGCCCGCGTTCTCCGGAGACCGAGTGCCGCGTTCTGTTCGCCGTTCCGTCGCCGGCTTTATGTTGTTGTTGTTCAGAAGTGTTTATAATAATGTTTCCTGCTGAAGCGGAACCGATGACAGGGGTAGAAGGTAATACCCCATGTTTCCTGCGCCCGGCGACGGTGCACTGCTCTGTGTGTGTGTGTGTGTGTGTGTGTGTGTGTGTGTGTGTGTGTGTTTGGAATGTTAATGAGCTGTTAATCAGTTGGGGACGATCAATTAAAACAGCTCGGGAGTCTGAGGGAGCCGGGGGTCGATGCGCCACCCCACGTGTCCTGATTTAAATCAGGGTCTGGATTAAGGATTCAGGAGCTGATTGGTTGATTGATTTATTCCCTCATTATAATATTATTTATTATTCAGTTTTAATTTCCTCAAGTCCATCATTAATTGGTTAATCGCATGTTGTCATTGCTCGTTAATTGCATAAATCTGGCGATTGATTACCTGCGAAAGGGTGCGTGCGTGGGGGGGCGGATCATGAGGCAAATGGCTTTGCAGCAAACTGACATGTGGCACGGCATGCTGGGAAAATGTGCGCAATACCGGACCCAACCACAAGGGCTAAATCTCATCTCATTATCTTCTGCTTTATCGCCTTCAGTTTTGGAGTTGGGGTTTGGGGGGGGGGAGGGGGTGTTGAAGTCAGGTTTTGGGTTGGGATTGGGGGGTGAGGGGGGGTTGGGGTGAGGGTTTGGTGGATGGGAGTTCAGCAGAGTTTGGGGGGAGAACATTTCGGGGACTGGGCAAGGGGTTGGGGATTTAGAGGGACTATGGGAGGATGAGGTTTTGAAGGGGTGGGGGATTGAGTGGGGTTATGGGGTTGAGGGTTTAGGGGTAGTTTTGGGGTGGGTGGTTCATGGGGGTCGGGGTGAGGGTTCTGGAGGGGTGGGTGGGTTGCGCGGGCTTTTCAGGTGCTGGGCCAATACAACCAGGGCCCCAATCCAGACACTATGTAGGGGCAATTCAGAGCAGCTAATTTACCTTAAATCCATGTTTTTGGACAGTGGGAGGAAGCTCACACAGACGAGGGGAGAACATGCAAACTCCCTCAGATTGGGATTCGAACCTGGATCCCCAGCGCCATGCCGTAATGGTTCAGTGCTGGTGTTTGGTGTGCTTCCTCAGGGGTGGTGTTCCGTTACCGGACCGGCGCCGGACCCTACTCGCTGTCGTTCTCAGACGCCCGGCTCGCCTGTGAGCAGAACTCGGCCCGCGTGGCGTCCCCCCCGCAGCTGCAGGCTGCCTTCCACTCGGGTCTGAACGACTGCGCAGCCGGGTGGCTCAGCGACCAGAGCGTCAGGTCGGTTCTGCACCTCAGGCCACACCCCCTTTCTTACTCCATCTATCTCCTCCGCTTAGCATACAGATGGACTTTGTAGTTCTACAATTCCAGACTGTAGTCCATCTGTGTTCTGTTGGTTCTGTTGGTTCTCTGTTGGTCGGCAGCATCACAGAACAGGTATCATTTGGGTGGTGGATTGTTTGTTGTCAGTTCTGCAGTGACACTGATGTGGTGAGGGGGGGTTTCATTTCTCCACCTCAGTGACACTGCTGGGATAGGACTAATGCCCCCACCCTATACCCCCTGCTCTGTGGTGGTACTACTGGGGTTCTGACCATTAGAACAGAGTAAAGGGGACATACAGTACGTAATGTAGTCCACGAACTCTCCCATACAGAGATCTAACCTCAAACCTTTCCTACACCACCACCTCAGTCACACTGCCGGGATAGGACTAATGCCCCCACCCAATGCCCCCTGCTCTGTGGTGGTACTATTGGGGTTCTGACCATTAGAACAGGGTAAAGGGGACGTACAGTACGTAATGAAGTCCACAAACTCTCCCATACAGGGTTCTAACCTCATAACCTTTCCTACACCACCACCTCAGTGACACTGCCGGGATAGGACTAATGCCCCCACCCAATAACCCCTGCTCTGTGGGGGTACTATTGGGGTTCTGACCATTAGAACAGAGAACACAGTATGTACTGTAGAACACACACAGATGGACTACAGAATGGAATTGTAGAACTAAAAGCCACGAACCTCATTTGCATAATGCCCCTCTGAGGGAGTGGTCCTGCCCCTGCTCCCCCCCGGGGGGGGGTTCTCACGCTCGGTTCCGTGGTTTGCAGGTACGCCGTTCAGAATCCGGAGCTGGGCTGCTTTGGTGAGGGCGCGCGGGGTGTGAGGAACTATGGGAGGCGGAACCCCAGCGAGCTGTTTGATGTTTACTGCTTCGCCGCTCAGGCGCAGGGTGAGAGACTTGCCCCCCCTACCCCCCCCCCCCCCGGGCCGGGCCTTGCCCAATGTGATGTCATCGTTTATGACCTGGATACATTTGGCCTGATTTTTATCTGCCCACCTGCCTCACCGACTACTTACCCATCTGCCCACCCACCTACCTCACCACTTACCTCACCGCCTACTTACCCATCTGCCCACCCACCTACCTCACCACCTACCTCACCACCTACTTACCTATCTGCTCACCTACCTCCCTTTCTACCCACTTGCCCCTATTTAATTCTCTACTTACCTACCTACCTACTTACCCCCCTACCTATTACCTACCCATCTGCCCACCCACCTACCTACCTTTCTACCCACTTGCCTCTACTTACTTATCTACCTACCTACTTACCCCCCTCTACCTATTACCTCCCTACCTATCTACCTATTACCTACATACTCACCTACCTACCTATCTACCCTTCCTTACCTACCTCCCCATCTTGCTACATTTCTACCCTCCTCCCCACCTACCTATCCACCCACCCCTCCTCCCATCTACCTATCTGCCCCCTACCTCCCCATCTGGTCTGTGAGTGTGGATTTTTATGTAGGGTATAATGTATTTAATGATGGGACAGTCACTAACTCGGCGTGTCATGTGACCTGTTCCCCTCTCTCTCACTTGCTGCCCCCGCGTGCGGGCGGTTCTAGGGGAGGTGTTCCCGGGGGCGGGGCATCTGAACCTGAGCGAGGCCGTGGCTCTCTGCGCGGCGCGGGGCTCGCGGCTGGCCGACGTGGGTCAGCTCCAGCTGGCGTGGCGCTCCGGTCTGGAGGTCTGTGAGCCCGGCTGGCTGGCGGACGGGAGCGTGCGGGTGGCCGTCATCTCACCCCGACCCGAGTGTGGCGCCGCAGAGCCGGGGGTTCACACCATCGCCTTCCCCGACCCCGCCAACGGGACGTCCCTGTTCAGCGCATACTGCTACAGAGGTACGCACTCGACTGCACATCCCATAATGATCAGAATCAGGGGGGCAGAGTGTAATTCTGCCCCCCCGGGGCAGGGGCATGGAGGGTAACGCATAACACCACCACATAACAACAAGGTCCTGAGGTACCAACTGTTTACCTACATACCCAACCTACCATCTACCACCCACTCAACTATATACTTAATTACCTACCCCGTACTTTTCCACCTATTACCCACTTACCTACCTACCCACTGATCCACCAACGCACCTACCTAACTACGCACCTACCTACATACCCACTTCCACACCTATCTACCTACCTATTTCCTACTTACCTACCCACTTACCCACCTACGCACCTACCTACCTATTACTTACTTAACTACCTACCTACCTATTACCTACATACCTACCTACCTAACACTTACCTACCTATCTAACACTTACCCACCAACCTACCCACTTTTGCACCTACCCACTGACCCACCAACGCACCTACATAAACGCACCTACCTAACTACGCACCTACCTACCTACCTATTACCTTCTTACCTACCCGCTTACCTACCTACTTACCTACCTACCCACTTACCCACCTACCTAACACTTACCCACCTACCTACCTACCTATTACCTACTTACCTACCCACTTACCCACCTATTACCTACTTACCCACCTACCTACCTAACTATTACCTACTTACCCACCTACCTACCTACCTATTACCTACTTACCCACCTAACTTCCTACCTATTACCTACTTACCCACCTACCTCCCTACCCACTTACCCACCTACCTATTACCAACCCACATACCTACCTACCTACACACTTACCCACCTACCTACCTACCTATTACCCACTTACCCAGCTACCTGCCTACCTTCATATCCACCTGTCTCTGATTGATGAGTTCAGATCTGCCGTCGTTCTACGTTCTTTATCGTCTTGCATTTCAGAACAGGAACCCAAACCGTACCCTGAGCGTCCCGGTCCCCAGCGGTTTAATTGGACCCGGGGGGAACTCGTGAGTCCCACCCTCACCGGCGACTACGTCACGATCCATCTGTTAGAGAACGACGCCTCGTTGGACTGGAGTAACCCGGCGGACTCCCTGCAGAACCGAGACTCGTGGCAGGAGGTCCCTCTCCGTCCGCTGACCCTACTGCGGAGAGCCCCGGCGGTTTGGCCAAAGAGGAGACTGAGGAGGAAGAGGAGGAGGAGGAGGAGAGGGAGTCAGTAACCAAAGTGCCCTCAGAGATTCCACACGCAGTTAAAGAGACGGGTTCCTTTAAGAACATCATGAGCTCACTGTGGAGTCCCTGGAACCATCTGACGGGAAGGGACGGGAAGACGGGTCCGCTACCCACCACCGCCGTTGCCGTGGAGACGACCGAGACCCCCGCCGTCCCCAGGTCTGCCGTGTCTCCGGCATCAGGTGAGAGTCTGAATCGACCCCGAAATCTAGAACCTGGATGATGGAATGTAGAAGGGGAGCTGATGTTCTGGGGTTCTGTAGAGCACCCTGCTCCTCTTTGGAGGTCGTGAACCTCACCGTGAGCCTCGCGTGCAGCGGCACCGTCTCCGGGTTCAATTCAGGGTCCAGTCACCCGTGCTGTAACCCAACGCCGGGGGAACTTTCCATTCCTCCGCTCTGGGACCGATCTGGTTCCGCTCTGGGACCGCTCCGGTTCACGGTGCAGGTTCGGATTTCTTTCCATCGCTGTCTGAGGAGCTCACGAGGAGAACTGGACCTCGGCTTCCTGCTCTATTTATTTATTAATCACCTGAATAAAAGATGCTGCTGCTTTGGTTTCGGGTTGAGGTTCATATGGAGGTGAACAGAGTGACGGGATAGGCCGGACATTTCGGAGGCAAAGCTAGGGAGGTGAGATTGAGGTGGTAGATTGAGGAGGTGATTATCGGCGGGTGGAGGCCAGCAGGCAGGAGGAGGGTTATGGAGGTGAGGATGATCCTCAGGGGCGCCACCTGATGGAAAGACGAGGTTCAAGCACTTTTCAATGGACATGCGTTCCGAGGGTGGAGGTTCTAAGAGTTGAAATGTTGGTTGTAGCTTCATCCATAATAATTATAATAATAATAAAAATTATAATAATTTAATTTGATTCGTCTCTTTCGTTCCGCAGAACCAACGTCAGGGTGGTCACCATCACGGTTCCCCGGGTTCTCCTCCCCTGCTGATGATTTAACCTCCGCCCCTCAGCCTTTAAGCACAGAGGTCCTGTCAACAGTCCCCCTCACCACCAGCACCACCACCACAACCATCAGCACCACCGCCGCAACCACCAGCACTCACACCGGAGAACCTCAGAACCAGACGAGCATTGGGGTTACAGAATGGGCCGTTGTGTCCGAGGCCTCGCCTCCGGATGAGGAGACGCGGGAGAACGTGAGCTCCTCCACCGCTGCACCCACAGAACAGCCGACGGAGAAGGTGGCCGATCACGAGACGGCGAGGGTGGCTGCGGAACCGAGGATGGAGGATCCTGAAGATAAGAACCCGGTGGTGGAGGGTAGCACCTGGGGGGATGCGGAGCCATCAGAGTCCACCGTCAGAACCCCAACGCCGGTTCTGCCGACTCGCGCCCTGTCGCCCGATCCCGCCGGCGCCGCTGGGGGCGTGGCTCTGACCCCCCAGCGAGCAGAGGACGGCGCGGCGCTCGAGGCCCGCGGCGAGATCCAGTACAGACGCCGGAACCGGCTGAGGAGACCCGGCCAGGAAGCGACCCCCACCGCCCGCAGCGCCACGCCCACGTCGGCCGCCCGCAGCACCGGCGCTGCCCAGACGCAGACCACAGAGGGCGCCGAGGTTCCCTCAGCCTCACCGTCCAGCGGCACGGCGGCCCCGCCCACCACCATCTCCCTCGCTCATACCCCGTCGCCTGGCAACCGGGAGAGCGGCGTTCCGGAGGTCGCCGGGACCAACGGGTCACGTGATTCCGCCGGTACGTCTCCTCCTCCTGACTCCTCCTCTCCCTCATGACTCCTCCTCCTCCTTGACTCCTCCTCCTCTTGACTCCACCTCCTCCTGACTCCTCCTCCTCCTCATGACTCCTCCTCCTCTTGACTCCTCCTCTTGACTCCACCTCCTCCTGACTCCTCTTGACTTCTCCTTCTCCTGACTCCTCCTCCTCATGACTCCTCCTCTTGACTCCTTCCTTCTAGACTCCCTCTCCTCTTGACTCCTCCTCCTCTTGACTCCTCCTCTTGACTCCACCTCCTCCTGACTTCTCTTGACTTCTCCTTCTCCTGACTCCTCCTCCTCTTGACTCCTTCCTTCTGACTCCTTCTCCTCTTGACTCCTCTTGACTCCTCCTTCTCCTGACTTCTCCTCCTCTTGACTCCCCCTCACTCCTCATTCTCCTGACTTCTCCTCCTCTTCATGACTCCTCTTCTTGACTCCTCCTCTTGACTCCTCCTGCTGTGGTAATGAAGCAGTGGTTCTCAGAGTGCGGTTCTGTTAAGGGCGAGTACAAAAGGCTTCAGAACAATCTGTTAAGCAGATCAAAGGCCTTTAATGCTGCAGTGATTCTGAGGAGACACGCGCTCCCCTCAGCGCCCCCCTCAGTGCTCTCCTCAGCGCTCTCCTCAGCGCTCCCCTCAGCTCCCCCCTCAGCGCTCCCCTCAGCTCCCCCCTCAGCGCTCCCCTCAGCGCCCCCCCTCAGCGTTTTCCAGGTCCAGTGCGGTTTCTCCTCAGCGCCCCCCTCAAAAGGCTCCCCTCAGCGCAATCTCCTCAAGCAGCAAAGGCCTTTAATGCTGCTCAGCGCTTCTCCTCAGTGCCCCCCTCAGCGTCCCTCCTCAGTTCCCCCCCTCAGCGCCCCCCTCAGCGCCCCCCTCAGTGCTCTCTCAGCGCCCCCCTCAGCGCTCTCCTCAGTGCCCCCCTCAGCGCCCTCCTCAGTTTCCCCCCTCAGCTCGGCCCCCCTCAGCGCCCCCCTCAGCTCCCCCCCTCAGCGCCCCCCTCAGCGCCCCCCTCAGCGCTCTCCTCAGCGCTCTCCTCAGCACCCCCCTCAGCTCCCCCTCAGCGCTGCGCTCTGCATAGCGATCAGACGGGTGACGTCGCCCGCGGGCATCGTTACCTCCTGCTAATCACAGACTCCTCCATTAACCATCGTTAACATCGTTAAAGGATTAACACCAGATGCTTTTCAATAACGCAGCGCCATGGCATCACACACTCACGGGTTCCAGCACCCCCCCCCCCCCCGCCTGCACACCCCCCCCCCCCGCCTGCACACCCCCCCATCCGCACACCCCCCACCTGCACCCCCCCACCTGCACACCCCCCACCTGCACCCCCCCACCTGCACACGGTTAAATATCTCCATCACACACCCTGCACACAGTGCACACACCCCACCTGCACACGGTTAAATATCTCCATCGCACACCCTGCACACCCCCCAGTCTGCATCACCCCCCATTTTGCACACGGTTAAATACCTCCATCACACCCCCACCACCTGCACCCCCCACCTGCACCCCCCCACCTGCACACGGTTAAATACCTCCATCACACCCCCCCCACCTGCACACACCCCACCTGCACACGGTTAAATATCTCCATCACACACCCTGCACACAGTGCACACCCCCACCTGCACACCCCCCACCTGCACACCCCCCCCTGCACCCCCCCACACCCTGCACACCCCCACCTGCACCCCCCCCCTGCACACGGTTCTAAATACACTCCATGCACACCCCCCACCTGCACACCCCCACCTGCACCCCCCACCTGCACACAGTTAAATACCTCCATCACACACCCACCGGTGCACACCCCCCACCTGCACACCCCTCACATGCACCCCACCCCACCTGCACACACCCCACCTGCACGCGGTTAAATACCTCCATCACACCCCCCCACCTGCACACCCCCCACCCTTGCACACCCCCCCACCTGCACACACCCCACCTGCACACGGTTAAATACCTCCATCACACCCCCCCGGTGGGCGTGGCGTCTCAACATGAGTTGTGTTCAGGTGGTCGAGTTTGGTTTGTTCTCCTACGCTGGTTAGTTTATGGTTCATTTTGACACACACACTTTACACACATACACACCTAGACACACACACATAGACACACACACACACACACACACACACATAGACACACACACAGACACATATAGACACAGACACAAATGGATACTCACACACACACACATATAAATACTCAGACCCACACACACACACACACACACACACACACACACACACACACACACGCTCGGTCACGGTGTCCCAGCTGTCAGTCGGTTATTGTTTGCTGAGCGATGATGTCATCTTCAGAGAACACGTCCAAAAATAAGTTCTCAAATCTGTCACTCACACTTGTTATGTTTCTTCTGCCCCCCCCCACCCCCCGACCACATGCATCCGACCCTATGAGTCCCCCCCCAGAGTTTAACCCCCCCCCCAACCTAAATACAACCACCCCAAGTCCCACCTCCCATAGTCTGACCCCCCCCACGAGTCCCCCCCCCACTCGAGTGCCACCCTCTGAACGTCCCCCCTGTATCCTACCCCCACGAGTCCCCCCCCCCACTCGAGTGCCACCCTCTGAACGTCCCCCACTGTATCCAGACCCCACGAGTCCCACCTCCCCTAGTCGAGACCCCCCCCCCCCCACCGGGATTCCCTCCACACCCCCCCTAGTCCCGAAACGTTCTCTGAAATCTATCACCCAAACAAACCCCCCCCCCCCGGACCCGGGGTTTATGTAAATGAGTATCAGCAGAGTCGTTGGGCTCATTAGTGTTCAGCGTTTTTACGGTCAAAGCACCTAACGAGCCAATTAGGAGCGGGAGCAGCACTCACACACTTCACACCGCCTCGTAATGAGTGCTGCGGGGCGGGGGGGGGGGGGGCAGGAACCATCACAGCGCCCACATCTCGCCGAGCGCCGCGTCCGGCTCGGTCGCCATGGAGACGGCGTTTCTGAGGAGCTCAACGAGAAAATGACCTGGCAGAAGGAAACGAGGCGCCACGCGAGGTAGAGGACAGAGACGAGGCACCTACACGTGACATCACTGATCTGTAGAACCCCCCCCCCCACGCTGTGAGTCAGGTTCTGCGCACGTGGATTTGAGTACCGTGGGACGTTCAAAGTCTCGTTTCTAGTTCAAACAGACTGCAGTGTGGGAGGCGGAGCCGAGTACATAAGGGCGGTAACAGACCCATGTTTGTCACTTTTGCATGTTCTCCTCTCAGCCCTGGGGATCCAGTTTCAAATCACGATCTGGGTGGAGTTTGCATGTTCTCACTGTGTCCACATGGTTTTTTTTTTCTGGGTTCTCCGGTTTCCTCCCACAGTCCAAAAACATGGATTCAAGGTGAAATGGCCTCTCTAAATTGCCCCTATATGGTGTGTTCCCTATAGGAACCAAGTGGTTGTTGATGTTTCGATTTGGTTGTTGTCCCCTGTCGGGGGGGGGGGGGGGGGGGGAGTTCAGAGAGATGTGGGAGGAGGTGAAACGTGGAGCAGATGGTGACTGTAGGCGAGATTTGAACCTGCGGCACCTCCATGTCACATTCAGAATGCTCCTCCATCGTGTGGGACGGTTCATCTGAGGAACAGATCTGGGGTTAACGGTTAATGACCTGTGTGTGTGTGTGTGTGTGTGTGTGTGTGTGTGTGTGTGTGTGTGTGTGTGTGTGTGTGTGTGTGTGTGTGTGTGTGTGTGTGTGTGTGTGTGTGTGTGTGTGTGCAGTGGAGGACAGGTGCAGTTGTCTTCATGGAGGGACGTGTCTTCCACACGGCGAGGGCTTCCAGTGTTTCTGTCCTCAGGGTTACACCGGAGAGAGCTGTGAGATCGGTGAGTAGTACACACTACATACTACAGTTACATACATACTACATACATACATACACAGTACATACTACATACATACATACACAGTACATACTACATACATACACAGTACATACTACATACATACATACACAGTACATACTACATACATACACAGTACATACTACATACATACATACTGCATACATACATACACAGTACATACTACATACATACATAGTACATACTACATACTACATACATACATACACAGTACATACTACATACATACATAGTACTTACACCAGTTACATTATAAATACTACATACACACACAGTACATACTACATACATACATACATACTGCATACATACATACACAGTACATACTACATACATACACAGTACTTACTACATACATACACAGTACTTACACCAGTTACATTATAAATACTACATACACACAGTACATACATACTACATAAATACACAGTACATACTACATACTGTACATACATACATACTACATACATACCCAGTAAATACTACATAAATATATACCCAGTACATACTACATACATACACAGTACATACTACATACATACACAGTACATACTACATACTGTACATACATACATACTACATACATACCCAGTACATACTACATACATACATACCCAGTACATACTACATACATACCCAGTACATACTACATACATACTACATACATACTGCATACACAGTACTTACACCAGTTACATTATAAATACTACATACATACACAGTACATACTACAGTTACATTATACATACTGTATGTACTACATAAGAAACTACTGAAGATGCATCTTTTTAACAAATTTCTGTTGAAGGGAAAAATAAAGAAATAAAAAAAAATAATAATAAATAATAATAATAATAATAATAATAATAATAATAAATAAATAAAAAATAAAAAAGTGTGGGGGGGGGGGGGTGCAGCATCATATAACCATCAGCTTTGATAATTCTACAGTGCAGCTGGTTTTCTCCATAACGACTGACTTGTGGTGTTTCTCCTCTGTAAGTCGCTTTGGATAAAAGCATCTGATAAATGTAAACGTAACACACACACACACACACACACACACACACACACACACTACATAAACAGTACATAATACAGTTACATTCTTCATACACACTACTCCTCTCCATCTCGTCACCCGGTCCTCACATGGTTCCTCTGGCTGTAACGTCACATCCACCAATCATATTGGATGTAGACGTTCACCTGGGGGGGGGGGGGGGGGGGGGGGTTGTGTATTATTTGAGGTGGAGATGTGGCGTGGCTGGGTGTGGTACTGTGTGTGTGGGTGTGTGTGTGTGTGTGTGTGTGGATGGAAGTGAAGACTGTGTATGAATACAGCAGTGGATTGAATATTGATGAGGCAGGAGGGCAGAGTGAGGGGGGGGGGTGACCTTGGAGGCGTGGGCAGCGGAGACGAGGACGCGAGACTCAGACGAGGACGCGAGCGTACGTTCTCATTCAGACGCTTAGCGGGGCGTCCTAAAATGCGACTGACGGGATAGGCCACACCGTCGACGTGTAGGGCTCGTTTTAAACACGAGGCTGAGCGCAGAGGAGAGGAGGCGGTCACCTGACCCCTGATCTGAGGAGCAGGGTGGAGGGAGGTGCTGAGGAGGAGGTCGCAGGGCTGAGCGGGACCACCAGGTTTTGCACACCGTCTGCTTTGTAGCGGCGTGACGGCGGGTTAAAGCATCGGACGCAGACGTCTGTCTGTCTGTCTGTCTGTCTGTCTGTCTGTCTGAGAACTCGTCTGCAATGAATAAAAAAACAAAAAGGGGCGTCATGATCCACTGCTGCACCGACGGTGTCGAGGCGCTAGGGGGAGCTCTGGACCTCCTCTGCTGCGCAAAAACTAGGGATGAAAGCGGACGCGAGTAACCCGGACAGCCCTCGGTCCCGCCGTCTTACTGCACGCCGTCTTACTGCACGCCGTCTTACTGCACGCCGCCCGTCCGCGGGTTCGGCGAGACTCTGCCGCTTGTCTGCTGTCTCAGCAGTCTCGAGAGTCCCGTTCCATCTGGCGCCAACAATCACCTTAAGGTTGGAGGTGTGTTTTGAGATGACGGTACATCATTATAACACAACAAAGTCTCGATTAATCTGGCGCCAGCAACCACGCCACAGTCTCTAAAGCTCGCCAGTAGAGGCGGGAAAATGCACTGCTGCGCTGAGAGGAGAACATGCTAAACCACCGTGGCATCCCTGAAACGAACTAAACTGCATTTGTACAGTTTCCATAGAACACACAGTGTGTACTGTGGGTTCTCCACTCACATCAACGTGGAGAACCTCATGGAGCAGCGCAGTGAGTTCAGGTAGCTGCACCGTTTAAATAGCAACCCGCCAAAGTCAGAGCGCCACCTGGTTGTTAAAGGGAACGTGACGCGCTGATTGGTTTACTGTATGTTAATCACACTCATGAATAATTAACTGCGGGGGGGAGGGGGGGAGGTCATGGAGCTTCACGTCAGCGGTTCTGATCTCTGAGGTTCTTATCTTCAGATCCCAATGTTCCGGACGTGAGAACATGCCGGCGCTCTGAGTCCCGCCTCGCGGCGGGGGAACCGTTTAGCTGGGATTTAAAGGCGAGCCGTTCTCCTGCTGTGGTTGGCAGGAGCCCAGGGGGCGCCGTAAATCTGTCTTTCCGCTCGGGGCTTCTGGGAAATCGGCGCTCACGTTCTGCTGGGGGGGGGGGCTTTTTCGGAGAACAGAGAGAGAAACACCACTTCACCACCACGCAACCCCCCCCCCCCCACGGCCTCGTCCACTATGCACCCCCCCCCCACAGCCTCGTCCACCACGCAACCCCCCCCCCCCCCCCCACGGCCTCGTCCACCATGCACCCCCCCCCCCACGGCCTCTTCCACCATGCACCCCCCCACGGCCTCGTCCACCACGCAACCCCCCCCCCCCCACGGCCTCGTCCACCACGCACTCCCTTACACGGCCATCGGTGCACCATGCACCCCCCCCCCCCACGGCACGGCCTCGTCAACCACGCAACCCCCCCCCCCCCCACGGTCTTGTCCCAACCACTCAACCCCCCCCCCCCACGGTCTTGTCACCACTCAACCACCCCCCCCCACTGGTCTCGTCCACCACTCCAAACCACCCCCCCCCACGGTCTTGTCCACCACTCAACCACCCCCCCCCACGGTCTCGTATCCACCACTCAACCCCCCCCCCCCCATGTCTCGTCACCACTCAACCCCCCCCCCCCCCCCCCACGGCCTCGTACCCACCCCCCCCCCCACGGTCTCGTCCCACACTAAACCCCCCCCCCACGGCCTCGTCCACCACGCAAGGCCCCCCACGGTTCTCGCACCGCTTCCACCATCAACCCCCCCCCACGGCACGGGCCTCGTCCACCACTCAAGCCCTACACCCACGGCTAGGAACCTCGTCATCCACCATGCTGCACCCTGCTTCCACGGCCTTATCTACCACGCACCCGCCCTGGTACCACGGCAGGAACGGCAAGGTGGACGCTCGTCCACTACGCCGGATGAGACATGTGTGACAGAATGGAATTAAGTAGAAAGACTAGCAAAGGTCCAGCTTTACATGAGGGTGGAACTCTGTTCATCTCATTAACTCCTGTGCGGAACCTGATCTGGCTCCTGGGCTGTGTGAGACTGTCATCTCCATGGTGATGTACATGTGTGCCAGGAACCTGATTTGTCTCCTGAGCAGGCTGTGACGTGACTGCATGTCCACCGTGTGAGAACGGAGGTACCTGGCGTGGTGAAGGTGGACGTAAGCTCATCTGCATCATGCAGGCCCAGAGACACCGCGTGAGAGGACATGTTGTGTGAGAGGGGGGTAAAGACATGTGATGAGAGGGGGTAAGACATGTGTGAGAGGTGGTAAGACATGTGTCGTAGAGAGGGGGTATAAGACATGTGTGAGAGGGGGGAGGTGTGAAGACTAGTGTCTACATGTGTGAGAGAGGGGTGAGACATGTTGCCTGTCGAGGGGTGAGAGATGTGTGAGAGGGGAGGTGAGACATGTGTGAGAGGGGTTGTAAGACATGGTGTGAGAGTGGGTTAAGACATGTGTGAGAGAGACATGGGTAAAGGGGGGTATAAGACATGTGTTGAGAGGGGGGGTAAGCCATAGACTGTGGTAGAGGGGGGTTAAGACATGGTGAGAGGGGTAAGACATGTGTGAGAGGGGTAAGACATGTGTGAGAGGGGTAAGACATGTGTGAGAGGGGGGTTAAGACATGTGTGAGAGGGGGGAGACATGTGTGAGAGGGGGGTAAGACATGTGTGAGAGGGGGGTTAAGACATGTGGAGAGCGGGGGTTAAGACATGTTGTGATGAGAAGGGTGTAAGACTACATGTGTGAGAGGGGGGTAAGACATGTGTGAGAGGGGGGTAAGACATGTGTGAGAGGGGGAAGACATGTGTGAGAGGGGTAAGACATGTGTGAGAGGGGTAAGACATGTGTGAGAGGTGTGAGAGGGGAAGACGTGTGTGAGAGGTAAGGATACAGTCGGTGAGAGGGGTAAGACGTGTGAGAGGGGTAAGACGTCTGTGAGTTAAGGACATGTGAGAGGGGCGGTAAAAGACATGTGTGAGAGGGGTAAGACATGTGTGAGAGGGAAAGGACGGTGTGAAGCAGGGTAAGACATGTTTGAGAGGGGTAAGACATGTGTGAGAGGGGTTTTAGAGACATGTCATGAGAGAGGGGTACAGACATGTGTGAGAGGGGTGAGGGGGAGACATGTGGAGAGAGGGGTAAGACATGTGTGAGAGGGGTAAGACATGTGTGAGAGGGGTAAGACATGTGTGAGAGGGGTAAGACATGTGTGAGAGGGGTGAGACATGTGTGAGAGGGGTAAGACATGTGTGAGAGGGGGGTAAGACATGTGTGAAGGGGGTAGGAAAGGACCCATGTGTGAGAGGGGATATGTAAGGACATGTCGTTGAGAGGGGTAAGACATGTGTGAGAAGATGGAGAGTAAGACATGTTGAGAGGGGGAATCATGTTGAGATGGGTAGAGGGTCCCGGAAATAATCCTGAAGAGTCCACCCTCATTATCATTCCGCTTTATCCTCTATTTAGTGGTCGGCGAGGGGGTGGGGGGTGTTCCCCATGCCCATCCAGGGGTGTTGAACGTTTTGGGCGCTGGGCAAGGAGTACACCCAGGACAATGGGGGGACAATCCCTATCGCTGGACACACTCAGGATTCTACACTCTATATGGGGTGCAATTTTGGGAGAACTCCAAATGCCTTGAATCCATGTTTTTTGGACTGCTAGAGTAGGACGGGACCGGAGAAGGGGCCGGAGGAAACCCACGCGGACACGGGGAGGACATGGAAATGGTAAATGGTGTATTCAGTAACGAGGCAGCTGATTTGCTCCGATCCTGATTGGACAGCGTTCCCTCATTAGCATTGGCGTGGCGTCTCGGCGCGCTTCACGCCCCTCGGCTGCTCATTAGCGCCCCGTGTTCTCCTAATCGCGCTCGTGCGGCGAGAACCCGAAAGCAGCTGCGCTGTGGGGCACTCGGCCCGCACACACACACACACACACACACACACAGCAGTGCGGCGTCCCCTCTTAAGGCGGTAATTGATTCGCAGCCGCGGCGTCAGCAGAACGCGGCGGGACTGCGGTTCCCTGATGGTGAATGGTGGGGTGGGGGGGGATTTACGGCTGGAGTTCTGAACCCGGTCTCCTGCGGAACCCGCGGGACCTGCGGGACGCGTTTCTAAATGTTAAGGTCGCCACTGAGGCATTTAAAATGTTACGGCGTCTCACAGGCGTCCCCCCCCCCCCCCGAGAGACAAATCCATCCCATAAATCAATAACACTCGACCTGTCCCCTCTGTCTGTCCCCTCTGTCTGTCCCCTCTGTCTGTCCCCTCTGTGTGTCCCCTCTGTGTGTGTGTCCCCTCTGTCTGTCCCCTCTGTCTGTCCCCTCTGTCTGTCCCCTCTGTCTGTCCCCTCTGTGTGTGTGTCCCCTCTGTCTGTCCCCTCTGTGTGTCCCCTCTGTGTGTGTCCCTCTGTGTGTCCCCTCTGTGTGTCCCCTCTGTTTTTTTTTTTGTTGTCCCCTCTGTGTGTGTGTGTACCCCTCTGTCTGTCCCCTTCTGGTGTTCCCCTCTGTGTGTGTGTCCCTCTGTGTGTCCCCTCTGTGTGTCCCCTCTGTGTGTGTGTCCCTCTGTGTGTCCCCTCTGTCTGTCCCCTCTGTCTGTCCCCTCTGTGTGTCCCCCTCTGTGTGTGTCCCCTCTGTGTGTGTGTCCCCTCTGTCTGTCCCCTCTGTGTGTCCCCTCTGTGTGTGTGTCCCTCTGTGTGTCCCCTCTGTGTGTGTGTCCCTCTGTGTGTCCCCTCTGTCTGTCCCCTCTGTGTGTCCCCTCTGTCTGTCCCCTCTGTGTGTCCCCTCTGTGTGTCCCCTCTGTGTGTCCCCTCTGTGTGTCCCCTCTGTGTGTGTGTCCCCTCTGTCTGTCCCCTCTGTGTGTGTGTCCCCTCTGTCTGTGTGTCCCTCTGTGTGTCCCCTCTGTGTGTCCCCTCTGTGTGTGTGTCCCTCTGTGTGTCCCCTCTGTCTGTCCCCTCTGTGTGTCCCCTCTGTGTGTCCCCTCTGTGTGTGTGTCCCCTCTGTCTGTCCCCTCTGTGTGTCCCCTCTGTGTGTGTGTCCCTCTGTGTGTCCCCTCTGTCTGTCCCCTCTGTGTGTCCCCTCTGTGTGTCCCCTCTGTGTGTCCCTCTGTGTGTCCCCTCTGTCTGTCCCCTCTGTCTGTCCCCTCTGTCTGTCCCCTCTGTGTGTCCCTCTGTGTGTCCCCTCTGTGTGTCGCTCTCTGTGTCACTTTGTGTGTCTCTGTGTGTGTCCCTCTCTTTCTCACTCTGTGTGTCCCCTCTGTGTGTCCCCTCTGTGTGTCCCCTCTGTGTCTCCCTCTGTGTCTCCCTCTGTGTGTCCCCTCTGTGTGTCCCCTCTGTGTCCCCCTCTGTGTCCCCTCTGTGTGTCCCCCTCTGTGTCCCCTCTGTGTGTCCCCTCTGTGTCTCCCTCTGTGTCTCCCTCTGTGTCTCCCTCTGTGTGTCTCTGTGTGTCGCTCTCTGTGTCACTTTGTGTGTCACTGTGTGTCCCTCTCTTTCTCACTCTGTGTGTCCCTCTGTGTGTCCCTCTGTGTGTCCCCTTTGTGTGTGTGTGTCCCCTCTGTGTGTTCCCTCTGTGTGTCGCTGTGTGTCTCTGTGTGTGTCTCTCTCTTTCTCACTCTGTGTGTCTCTGTGTGTGTCCCTCTCTTTCTCACTCTGTGTGTCTGTGTGTCTCTGTGTCGCTCTCGGTGTCACTCTGTGTGTCTCTGTCTGTCCCTCTCTGTGCCTGTGTGTCCCTCTCTTTCTCACTCTGTGTGTCCCTCCGTGTCTCACTCTCTGTGTCCCTCTGTGTGTCCCTGTGTGTGTGTGTGTGTGTGTGTGTGTGTGTGTGTCCCTCTGTGTGTCCCTCCGTGTCTCACTCTCTGTGTGTCCCTGTGTGTGTGTGTGTGTGTGTGTGTGTGTGTGTGTGTGTCCCTCCGTGTGTCCCTCCGTGTCTCACTCTCTGTGTGTCCCTCCGTGTGTCCAGACACTGAGGGGTGTGAGCACGGCTGGAGGAAGTTCCACGGTCACTGCTACCGGCTCTTCACTCAGCGTCTCACCTGGGAGGAGGCGGAGAAGGAGTGCAGAGAGCTCAGCGGTCACCTGACCAGCGTCACCTCCACCATGGAGCAGGACTTTCTGACCGGTGAGTGTTCCGTGTTCCGCCCCCCGCGCTGCGTCTCATTCAGAGGAACGTCCCACCTGCGACGGGATGCCTACACCGGGGACGAGACGATTAATCGTTTTTGCCGCTTTATCCTCTATTAGGGTCACGGTGGGGTTCCCCATGCCCAGCCAGGGGAGAATGTTTCGGGCGCTGGGCAGATACACCCAGGACAGGGGGGCAATCTATCGCTGGGCACACACTCACTCACACAGACACACTCTATTTGGGGCAATTTGGAGAATTCAATTGACTTGTTTCATGTTTTTTGGACTGTGGGAGGAAACCGGAGAACCCGGAGGAAACCCACATGGACACGGGGAGGACATGGAAACTCCACCCAGATGGGGATTCGGACCAGGAATCCCTAGTGCTGAGAGGAGAACATGCAAAACCACTGAGCCACCGTGCCGCCCCGTTTGCACCCCCCACAGTGTTCCCCGTCTTTAGAGCGGTGTCCGGAGATGGCGGGGTGTACAGACTGCCCTCTGTCTGCAGGTCTGGGTCATGACAACGTGTGGATCGGACTGAACGACAGAACCGTGGAGGAGGACTTCCAGTGGACGGACAACGTGGACCTGGTGAGTTCAGAGACCGAGGACCTCGCCGTGTCTCCGGAACGTCATCGGTTCTCACGACGTCCAACGGAATGAAAAATATAAAATATAAAAATATAAAATAAAAAAATATATAAAATATTAAAAATATTAAATAAAATATATAAAATATTAAAATATAAAAATAAAAATATATAAAATATAAAAGAAATATATAAAAATATAAAATACAAATATATAACAATATAAAATAAAAATATATAAACATATAAAATTAAAATATAAAAATATAAAAGAAAAATATTTATTCATATTTGATTCATGTTTTTGGACTGTGGGAGGAAACCAGCGAAGACATGGGGAGAACATGCAAACTCCACCCAGATCAGGATTCCAACCTGGATCGGCTGCACTGAGAGGAGAACATGCTAAACACTGTCACAATGCATATATATACAGTGTATGTATATATATATATATATATATATATATATATATATAATGAGTATATATAATCATTATATCCTTCCATCCCTTCATTGCGAAGGAGGGGGGGGGGGTTCCCCATGCCCATCCAGGGGAGAACATTTCGGGCGCTGGGCAGATACACCCAGGACAGGGGGGCAATCTATCACTAAACACACACTCACTCACACACACACACACACTATATGGGGCAATTTGGAGAACTCAGTTGACCTTGATCCATGTTTTTGGACTGTGGGAGGAAACCGGAGAACCCGGAGGAAACCCACACGGACACGGGGAGAACATGGAAACTCCACCCAGATTGGGATTCGAACCGGGAATCCCTAGCGCTGAGAGGAGAACATGCTAAACCACTAAGCCCCCGTACCGCCCACAAACGTCATTAATCTTTAACTAATTAAAATGAAAGATAACGAGCCGTTGGTTTGTCCGCGTCAGAGTCCGATCCGTGACGATGCGCCTCGGCGGCCGCCGTGACGCCGCTCCTCCAGCGTGTGGTGCTGTTGCGGTGCGTCTGACCGCGCCCCCCCCCCCCCCTCTGGGTTCCTCCGCAGGTCTATGAGAACTGGAGGGAGGAGCAGCCGGATAACTTCTTTGCGGGTGGAGAGGACTGCGTGGTGATGACCTCACGGGAGGACGGCAAGTGGAACGACGTGCCCTGCAACTACAACCTGCCCTACATCTGCAAGAAGGGCACGGGTGAGTCGCTCCGCGCCACCACCACGTCTGCACCACCACCCCGTCTGCACCACCGCGTCTGTGCCACCGCGTCTGCACCACCGCGTCTGCACCACCGCTGTCTGCACCACCACATCAGCACCACTGCGTCCGCTCCACCGCTTCAGCACCACCACCGCGTCTGCGCCACCGCGTCTGCGCCACCACATCAACACCACCGCATCTGCACCACCCCGTCTGCACCACCACATCAACACCACCACGTCTGCACCACCACGTCAACACCACCACATCAACACCACCACATCAACACCACCACGTCTGCACCACCGCGTCTGCACCACGCGTCTGCATCACCGCGTCTGCACCACGCGTCTGCATCACCACATCAACACCACCCCGTCTGCACCACCACATCAACACCACCACGTCTGCACCACCCCGTCTGCACCACCACATCAACACCACCACGTCTGCACCACCGCGTCAGCACCACCCGTCTGCATCACCACATCAACACCACCACGTCTGCACCACCGCGTCTGCACCACGCGTCTGCATCACCGCGTCTGCACCACGCGTCTGCATCACCACATCAACACCACCGCGTCTGCACCACCCTGTCTGCACCACCACATCAACACCACCACGTCTGCACCACCGCGTCTGCACCACGCGTCTGCATCACCGCGTCTGCACCACGCGTCTGCATCACCGCGTCTGCGCCACCACATCAGCACCTCCACATCAGCACCACCGCGTCTGCACCACCGCGTCTGCACCACCACGTCAGCTCCATCCACCACCCGAATACCACCATGTGAACTGCAACGAAACATCATTATACACTGAAACAGCCCCCCCCCCACCATCACCTCCACCATCACCTCCACCATCACCTCCACCACCACCATCACCTCCACCACCACCATCACCTCCACCACCACCATCACCTCCACCTCCTACCATCACCTCCACCTCCTACCATCACCTCCACCTCCTACCATCACCTCCACCACCACAACTTCCACCATCACCTCCACCATCATGACCTCCACCACCATCACCTCCACCATCATCACCTCCACCATCATCACCTCCACCATCATCACCTCCACCATCATGACCTCCACCACCACAACCTCCACCACCATCACCTCCACCTCCTACCATCACCTCCACCTCCTACCATCACCTCCACCTCCTACCATCACCTCCACCATCACCTCCACCTCCTACCATCACCTCCACCTCCTACCATCACCTCCACCATCACCTCCACCTCCTACCATCACCTCCACCTCCTACCATCACCTCCACCTCCTACCATCACCTCCACCTCCTACCATCACCTCCACCTCCTACCATCACCTCCACCACCACAACTTCCACCATCACCTCCACCATCATGACCTCCACCACCATCACCTCCACCATCATCACCTCCACCATCATGACCTCCACCATCATCACCTCCACCATCATCACCTCCACCATCATCACCTCCACCACCACAACCTCCACCACCATCACCTCCACCTCCTACCATCACCTCCACCTCCTACCATCACCTCCACCACCACAACTTCCACCATCACCTCCACCATCATGACCTCCACCACCATCACCTCCACCATCATGACCTCCACCATCATGACCTCCACCACCACAACCTCCATCACCTCCCCCACCATCACCTCCCCCACCATCACCTCCACCACCATCACAACCTTCACCACCATCACAACCTCCACCATCACAACCTCCACCACCACAACCTCCACCACCATCACCTCCACCATCACAACCTCCACCACCATCACCTCCACCACCATCACCTCCACCATCACAACCACCATCACCTCCACCACCATCACCTCCATCACCTCCACCACCATCACCTCCATCATCACAACCTCCACCACCATCACCTCCACCACCATCACCTCCACCACCATCACCTCCACCACCATCACCTCCACCATCACAACCACCATCACCTCCACCACCATCACCTCCACCATCATCACCTCCACCATCATCACCTCCACCATCATCACCTCCACCATCACAACCACCATCACCTCCACCACCATCACCTCCACCACCATCACCTCCACCATCACAACCTCCACCACCATCACCTCCACCATCACAACCTCGACCACCATCACCTCCACCATCACAACCTCCACCACCATCACCTCCACCATCACAACCACCATCACAACGACCATCACCTTCACCTCCACCACCATCACCTCCACCACCATCACCTCCACCACCATCACCTCCACCATCACAACCACCATCACAACGACCATCACCTTCACCTCCACCACCATCACCTCCACCACCATCACCTCCACCACCATCACCTCCTCCACCATCACAACCACCATCACAACGACCATCACCTTCACCTCCTACACCATCACGTCCTCCTCCACCACCATCACGTCCTCCTCCACCACCATCACCTTCACCTCCACCACCATCACCTCCACCACCATCACCTCCACCACCATCACCTCCACCACCATCACCTCCACCACCTACCATCACCTCCACCATCTCCACCACCAGAAGTCTGTCAGTTCGGTTTCTTAACGTTGCTGAAACACTGATCAGGATTCAGAGACGAGAGCGTCAGCCTGAGGAACCCGACCCCGCTTTATATAAAGAACTCAGAAGAACCGCCGGGGTGTAACCGCCGGGGTAGAACCACCGCGGGGTAGAACCGCCGGGGTGGAACCGCCGGGGTGGAACCGCCGGGGCCGAACCTCGAGGGCTGGTATCTCAAGAGGCAGAACCGCAGAGACAGCGATGGTGTTTGTAAAGTTTGGGTGTTTAACGTTGATTCCAGAGAGAACCTCTGTGGGGCGCACCGTACGGTTCCCTCCTCACCTCCTCTCTCTCTCTCTCTCTCTCTCTCTCTCTCTTTCTCTCTCTTTTTGGTGGAGCAGTGATGTGCGGAGCGCCCCCTCTGGTGGAGAACGCGTACCTGGTGGGCCGTCGGCACGCGCACTACGACATCCACTCTGCGGTACGTTACCAGTGCGAGGACGGATTTTACCAGAGACACGTTCCCACGGTCCACTGCAGACCCAGCGGAACCTGGGAGAGGCCCAAGATCGTCTGCACCAAGAGTGAGTCACAGCGCCACCCGCTGTTCACACCTCATCTCATCATTCACCACCTAATCCTGCACTGGGGGTGTGGGGGGGGGCTGTTCCCCATAACCATTGAGTGGAGAACGTTTCGGGTGCTCGGCAGAAACAGCCAGCAGAGGGCGCCAATCCGTCACTGGGCACATGAACTCGCAGACCCACACACCATTTAGGGGCAACTTAGAGCAGCCGATTCACCTCGAATCCATGTTTTTGGCCTGTGGGAGCAAATCAGAGGACCTGGGGGGGGGGGGGAATACATGGGGAGAACATGCAAACTCCACCCAGACCAGACAAGCACCCCCAGGCAGTACCCCGACTAGAGGGTTGGGGTCAGAACACTAAGGGCCCCCCCAATGCCCCCCCCCCTCCCGGGGTCCTCCCGTTTCTTCCCACAGGTCAAAAACATGGATTCAAGGTGAATCGGCTGGTCTAAATTGCCCCTATATGGTGTGTGGGTCTGTGAGTTCATGTGCCCAGTGATGGATTGGCGCCCTCTGCTGGCTGCTCCGTTTTCCACCCCTCACACCTCCACCCCTCACACCTCCACCCCTCACTGCTCCACCCCTCACACCTCCACCCCTCACACCTCCACCCCTCACTCCTCCACCCCTCACACCTCCACCCCTCACTGCTCCACCCCTCACACCTCCACCCCTCACACCTCCACCCCTCACTCCTCCACCCCTCACACCTCCACCCCTCACACCTCCACCCCTCACTCCTCCACCCCTCACACCTCCACCCCTCACACCTCCACCCCTCACTCCTCCACCCCTCACACCTCCACCCCTCACTCCTCCACCCCTCACACCTCCACCCCTCACTCCTCCATCCCTCACTGCTCCACCCCTCACACCTCCACCCCTCACTCCTCCACCCCTCACTGCTCCACCCCTCACACCTCCACCCCTCACTCCTCCACCCCTCACACCCCCCACCCCTCACTCCTCCACCCCTCACTCCTTCACCCTCACTCCTCCACCCCTCACTCCTCCACCCCTCACTGCTCCACCCCTCACACCTCCACCCCTCACACCTCCACCCCTCACACCTCCACCCCTCACACCTCCACCCCTCACTCCTCCACCCCTCACTCCTCCATCCCTCACTGCTTCACACCTCCACCCCTCACTCCTCCACCCCTCACACCTCCACCCCTCACACCTCCATCCCTCACTCCTCCATCCCTCACTGCTCCACCCCTCACTCCTCCACCCCTCACTCCTTCACTCCCTCACTCCTCCACCCCTCACACCTCCACCCCTCACTCCTCCATCCCTCACTGCTCCACCCCTCACACCTCCACCCCTCACACCTCCACCCCTCACACCTCCACCCCTCACTCCTCCATCCCTCACTGCTTCACACCTCCACCCCTCACTCCTCCACCCCTCACACCTCCACCCCTCACTCCTTCACCCCTCACACCTCCACCCCTCACTCCTCCACCCCTCACTCCTCCACCCTCACCTCCTCCACCCCTCACACCTCCCACCCCTCACTCACTCCACCCCCCACACCCGTATCCACCCCTCACGTATCCTCCACCCCTCACACCTCCACCCCTCACTCCTTCACCCCTCACACCTCCACCCCTCACACCTCCACCCCTCACTCCTCCACCCCTCACTCCTCCACCCCTCACACCTCCACCCCTCACTCCTCCACCCTCTCACCCTCACTCCTCCACCCCTCACACCTCCACCCCTCACACCTTCACACCTCCACCCCTCACCCTTCCCCCCTTTACACCTCCACCCCTCACTCCTCCACCCCTCACTCCTCCACCCCTCACTCCTCCACCCCTCACTCTTCCACCCCTCACTCCTCCACCCCTCACTCCTCCACCCCTCACACCTTCACACCTCCACCCCTCACACCTCCACCCCTCACACCTCCACCCCTCACTCCTCCACCCCTCACTCCTCCACCCCTCACACCTTCACACCTCCACCCCTCACACCTCCACCCCTCACACCTCCACCCCTCACTCCTCCACCCCTCACACCTCCACCCCTCACTCCTCCACCCCTCAGGCTGACCCCCGTGTTCTCTCTGTCCTTCAGCGCGGAGGTTTCACCGTTACCGGCGGCAGCACCACAGATTCCACCACGAGCACCGGCGACACCGCAGACACGGCGCAGGCCACCGGGGGCGGGACTAGAGCCGCTCGGCTCCGCCCACAGCTCTCTGCGTGACGGCCCCGCCCTCTGTCCTGTTCTGCTCGGAGGGGGGAGGAGCCTGTAAGGACAGACGTGTCGTTCTTTTGGTTTTCCCTGCGTCTCTGGTTCCGTTGGTTTAACTCGAGATGAAGCGTGTTCTGTTTGTTTTTTTTTTTGGTTCTCGTTTCCGTCGGGACGCCGGTTTAACGTCCTTAACGTCGTTACTAACACAGACCCCGGTTCTATAGCGCCAACCGGAGACCCGACGATCGGCTGCGGCCTCAGACCTGTGCGGGACACCGATGACACGTCCCGAGGTTCTCACGATCGCCGTACAGGACACGCCCCCTTTTTTTGGTTCCACCCATCGTCCATGTTCTCAGTTCCACGTCCTGTAAAGATGGACTTTGTAGTTCTACAATTGCAGACTGTGTGTGTTCTACAGGACATACTGTGTTCTCTGTTCTAATGATCAGAACCCCAATAGTACCACCACAGAGCAGGGGTTATTGGGTGGGGGACATTAGTCCAATCCCAACAGGCAAATGATACCTGTTCTAGAGTACAGAGAACCAACAGGGGACGAACAACAACGCAGAACACAGATGGACTACAGTCTGCAATTATAGAACTACAAAGTCCATCTGTATGTTAAGAGGAGGGGAAAAGGGGGCGTGTCTAAACCGCAGAACGTGATGGAGGCGGTCTTTGGAACGTCGAGAGCGCAGAATGCAGTGCGAGCTCACGTTTATGGGATTATGAAGTGTTAACGGTCTTTCAGTCCGTCCTAAAGACAGACGTGCAGAACGTGTCCCCCCCACAGGTCTGTGGCGGAACCGTGTCGGTTCTCGTTGTTGTGATCGGGATGTTCTTCTAGTTCTTGCTGAGTATTTAGTTCTGTATTCTGTTCGTCGTGCAAAATAACGTTTCACTGAATGAAGTCCAGAGGTCAGCCGTGCACAGTGGGGGGGGGGGGGGGGGGGGGTTTTGGTTGGATGTTTTGGGTGAGGGGTCGTGGTCACGTCGGGGGGGGGGGGGGGGGGGGGGGGGGGGGGGGGGGGGGGGGGGGGGGGGGGGTAAGCGTGTGTTATTACAGCATATGCAGAGGTACGTGTTAACGAGCTGTGGGAGGACGTGGAGAACATGCCAATGACACGCGAGAGG
>JAFMOC010000738.1:87500-127500 GCA_019802505.1 Corydoras sp. C115 | reverse complement strand
TCATCATCAGTAGCATCATCATCAACAGCATCTTCATCATCAGCCATGATAATCATCATCAACAGACATGATCACCATCATCATCAGCAGCATCATTATCAGCATCTTCATCATCACCAGCATCATCTTCATCATCATCATCATCACCATCATCAACAGCCATGATTATCAGCATCATCATCATCAACAGCCATGATCATCAGCAGCAGCGCATCATCATCATCATCATCATCATCATCATCATCAGCCATCGCCATCATCAACATCATCAACATTATCTTCATCATCAACATCAACATCATCTTCATCATCAGTTCCAAACTGTGAGGTCAGAATGTGGACGGTGCTATATGTTATATATATGTTATATATATGTTATATATATGTTGCTATATGTAACTTCGTGGTTCTATAGTTTTATTCCTAAGTTTAAAAGGTTCGTGATCACGTGACTCCTCTGAACAGAAACCTACAGCAGGTGGCGCTGCTCTCACGCCTTGCTCAACGTTCAGCTCTGAGAGCATGCGCCCCCTGCAGGAAATACATCAAAGTAACAAAAGAGTTTAGGTCCCGAGCCCAAAACGTACCTGAGCCACGGCTCCGGCCAGAAACACGGTCCAGTCCAGCATCCAGGTGCAGCCCGGCGTACAGAACCCCAACACGAAGACGGTCAGCAGGGGCAGCGCGTAGAACAGGAACACCAGCATCTACAGCAGGACAAACACACGGCCGGTGTCCGTCACACCGCACGCTCTCTGGCCCCGGGGCCCATGTCTCTGATCCAATGTTAAAAACGTTAAAACGTGATGAACTGGCGCCCTCTCCTGGCTGTATCTGCAAGTGTTCTCCCCTGGATGGACATGAGGAACCCCCCGCGACCCTGGACGTTCTGAGATTTTACCCACCATGACTTTAGGGAAGGCCACGCTGTCCTTCATGTAGGGCTCGTACTGATAGATGTAGTTGAAACACAGATCCAGAGTGCATTCCAGTACGACCTGCACGAGATTAATCCAGAACTCAGCTTTAATCCAGAACTAACATTTAATCCAGAACTCGGATTAATCCAGAACTCATATTTAATCCAGAACTCAGATTAATCCAGAACTCAGATTTAATCCAGAACTCAGATTAATCCAGAACTCAGATTTAATCTAGAACTCAGATTTAATCCAGAACTCAGATTTAATCTAGAACTCAGATTTAATCCAGAACTCAGATTTAATCTAGAACTCAGATTTAATCCAAAACTCAGATTAATCCAGAACTCAGATTTAATCCAGAACTCAGATTTAATCCGGAACCCAGATTAATCCAGAATTTAGATTTAATCCAGAACTCAGATTAATCCAGAATTTAGATTTAATCCAGAACTCAGATTAATCCAGAATTTAGATTTAATCCAGAATTTAGATTTAATCCAGAACTCAGATTTAATCCAGAATTTAGATTAAATCCAGAACTCAGACGAGATTTAAATGTTAATTAATGAACCTGGTTTAATATATAATTAAACAAGTTATTAATTATTAATGAGTAAATGAATAAACATACAAATCCTCTGAATGCAGTGAAGGCCATCGCTCCCAGAACCAGAAGAGTCAGGAGAACGTCTTTAGGACGAGACAGGAGTCCCTTACTTTGTTCTGATAGAACCTACAGGAACGAGACAAGAACAGGTTTAACATCATCCTCCATCCTCACCTCCACCTTCATCCTCCACCTTCATCCTCCACCTAAAACCTTATACACCTGCAGCTTCATCCTCCACCTCCACCTTCATCCTCCATCTTCATCCTCCACCTCCACCTTCATCCTCCACCTAAAACCCTATCCACCTCCACCTTCATCCTCCACCTTCATCCTCCACCTCCACCTTCATCCTCCACCTTCATCCTTCACCTTCATCCTCCACCTTCATCCTCCACCTTCATCCTCCACCTTCATCCTCCACCTTCATTCTCCACCTCCACCTTCATCCTCCACCTCCACCCTCACCTCCACCTAAAACCTTATCCACCTTTATCCTCCACCTTCATCCTCCACCTCCACCTCACCTCCACCTTCATCCTCCACCTAAAACCTTATCCACCTACAGCTTGATCCTGCACCCTCTCCCTTTCCTGACGTTTGTTTAGAGTCAGTGTCTTTGATCTGTCCCACACCCCTCCCCCCCTGCTCCACCCTGCCACCTCCACCCTCTCCTCCACCTCTCTAGCTCCACCTCAGTCTGTGTTGTGTACAGTTCTTTGTAAAG
Organism: Corydoras sp. C115; assembly: GCA_019802505.1. NCBI lineage: Eukaryota > Metazoa > Chordata > Actinopteri > Siluriformes > Callichthyidae > Corydoras > Corydoras sp. C115. The sequence continues at coordinate 125,243 of JAFMOC010000738.1, read as the reverse complement.
GCCGTGTTCCTCTTTGGTGTTAAAGACCTTCAGTCTGAACGGTCTTTTCCTGAAACAGCGTCGTGAATGGAACCTTTAATATTTAATAGAACCTTATTAATAGAACCTCCCGGCCTTATGTAACGTGAACCTGATCTGGAGATGTAATTTATGGCGGGCAGGTTCTATATGGAGAACGCTGACCTTGTCGGCGGGAGTGATCGGCGGCTCCGTGGGTCTGCTGAAGAGCGCCACCGCGGCCCACACGCTCACCGCCAGGAACCCGACGTGGAGCCAGAACGCCGGGTAGATGTTCTTCACATGTTTACCTGCGACAAGCGGGGAACACGGTCACCGCAGCGTAGATCCTGTTATATAACACCGCTGGACTGAGAACCCGGTCTGAGTCCTATCCCTGCAGTCCTGGATGCTGACGCTTTTTAGAGAATGTGTCCTGAATTCAGTCGGGGTGTCCACGTCCCTCTGATGTTCCGTCGGCAGGTTTTTGGAATGTGGGGGCAAACCCGAGGGGGGTACAGGTTCTCCATGCCCATTCAGGGGAGAACGTTTTGGGTGCTGGGCAGATACACCCAGGACAGGATGCCAGTCTATCACTGGGCACACACTCATTATGTGTGTAATGGGGCAATTTAGAGTAGCCAGTTTACCTTAAATCCATGTTTTTGGACTGTGGGAGGAAAACCAGAGAACCCTTGTGTACCCGGGGAGAACATCTTCTGCAATCTACATTCAGATCTGGATTCGAATCTGGAGAGAACCCATTCAGACCCTGGGGAGAACATGCAAACTCCACCCAAAATAGGGATTCGAACCTGAAGGGAACACGCATGGAACGGGGAGAACATGCAAACTCCACCCAGATCAGGATTCCAACCTGGATCCCCAGTGCTGAGTGGCGGACGTTTTAAACACCCCCCACCCCCTGCCCCGCCCCTCCGTTGGTTCTGGGTGTGAGTGAGGGAACCTCTGCGTCCGTACCGATGATGATGCCGGGGATGAAGACGATCTGCGCTGCCATCGTGGAACCCGCCCAAAACAGCGCCGCGCTCCGGAACGGCTTCCTGCAACAACACAGAGCAAGCACAGCGTTCAGTGTCCCGCCGATCCGCAGGGAGGTTCTAAACACCGGGCGGGGAACCCGTTGCCGGGCGGGGAACCCGTTGCTGGGCGCGGAACCCGTTGCCGTGTGAGGAACCCGTTGCCGGGCGCGGAACCCGTTGCCGTGCGAGGAACCCGTTGCCGTGCGAGGAACCCGTTGCCGTGCGAGGAACCCATCGCCGGGTGCGAAACCCATCGCCGTGTGAGGAACCCGTTGCCGTGTGAGGAACCCGTTGCCGTGTGAGGAACCCGTTGCCGTGTGAGGAACCCGTTGCCGGGTGAGGATCCCGTTGCCGGGTGAGGATCCCGTTGTTGGGCGAGAAACCCATTGTTGGGCGAAGAACCCGTCGCCGGGGGTGAGGAACCCGTCGCCGTGTGAGGAACCCATTGTTGGGCGAGAAACCCATTGCTGGTGAGGAACCCTTTGCCGTTGTGAGGGAATTACCGTGTGAGAACCCGTCGCCTGGCCGAGGAGAAGAGGAAACCCATTGCTGGTGTTGAGGTAACCCCCGTCGTGAGGACCCCCATGGCGAGAACCCGTCGCCCTGAAACCCGTCGCCGTGTGAGGAACCCGTCGCCGTGTGAGGAACCCGTCGCCGTGTGAGGAACCCGTTGCTGTGTGAGGAACCCGTTGCTGTGTGCGGTGTGTGTGCAGCGGTCACCCGGTCCACATGCGGCGCGTGATGAAGAGCAGCAGAACGAGGTGAACCACGCCGTTCCAGTAGTTCCTGACGATGCAGTGTGCGGTGTTCAGGTACGGTTCTCCCTGCGGCATGGAACCAGAACACGGGTTATGACATCACAACCTCTCCACCGTATGTAACGCTGTTAACGGATGTGAGAAAGGACGCGGACTTCAATTATAATCACTGTGTGTGTGTGTGTGTGTGTGTGTGTGTGTGTGTCTGTGTGTGTCTGTGTGTCATGTGGGTCTGTGTGTCTGTGTGTGTGTGTGGTGTGTGTGTACTGTGTTGTGTGTGTGTCTGACTGGTGTGTGTGTATGATGTGTGTTGGGTTAAATGTCGTGTGTCTGTGGTGTCTGTCTGTGTGTGTACTGTGTGTGTGACTGTTGTGTGTGTGTGTCTGTAATTTAAGTGTATGTCGTGTGGTCAGCCGTGTCATTCTGTGTGTGTCTGTGTGTCTGTGTGTGTGTGTGTGTGTGGTGTGTCTCGTGTAGGTGTCTGTGTGTGTGTGTGTCTGTGTTAGTGGTGTTGTGAGGTGTCAGGGATTTCTGTGAGGGGTGTTGTGTGTGCCGTGTCAGTGTGTTGTGTTTGTCTGGGTTGTGGTGTTTGTTGAAGGTGTGTGTGGGTGTGTCTGAGTGTGAGAAAATGCTGAAACTGTAAGCCACTGTGTATGTTCATCCTAATTATTAAAATGAAGTCCATGCACATTTTACTAAGGAAATACAGATTCATTTTAGCAGTTCTCCTCTCAGCGCTAGGGATACACACAATCACACACTGCTGGTGGAGTCACACATGTTCCACCCATGTCCGCGTGGGTTTCCTCACACTTTCACAGTCCAAAAAACAGACTACCCACAACCAAATTGCCCCATATAGAGTGTGTCTGTGTGAGTGAGTGTGTGCCCAGCGATAGATTGCCCCCCTGTCCTGGGTGTATCTGCCCAGCGCCCGAAACGTTCTCCCCTGGATGTGCATGGGGAACCCCCCCCTCCCCTCATGACCCTAGTAGAGGATAAAGCGGAAGCTGATGATGGATGTTCACCTTGCTGACGTAGGCCTCCACAAAGCCGTGGATGTAGCCGTCCAGCTCCAGAGCGATCGTGAGGTCCAGCACGGAGGTGAACGAGAACACGGCGAAAACTGAAACCACAATAAAGAACTGACGTGAAAACCTCGGGAGGCGAGGGCCCGGGGGAGCCGGAGGCCCGGCTGCTGATCGATGGCTCCGTGATTTCAGTATCTGCGGCTCAGAGGCGGAGCCAACCTGAGCTCAAACTGAGACCCTGCCCCCACACACACCTGTACTGAAGAAATACTACATCCTGAATGACCCAGTCTCCTCCCTGACCTCTGTGTTCGCTGCTCATGCTCTACAATAATATATGGACCGTTAGGTGGTCACATATGGACCGTTTGGGGGTCATATATAGACCGTTAGGTGGTCACATATGGACTGTTTGGGTGTCATATATAGACCGTTAGGTGGTCACATAAGGACCGTTAGGTGGTCACATAAGGACCGTTTGGGGGTCATATATAGACCGTTGGGTGGTCACATATGGACCGTTTGGGGGACCGTTTAGGTTTTTGTCACATAAGGGACCTTTATACATAAGACCGTTTGGTGGTCACATAAGGACCGTTTGGGGGTCATATATAGACTGATCGGTCACTATGCCGCTTGGGGGTCATATATGTTTGGGGTCACATATATATGGTAGACCGTTAGGTGGTCACATATGGACTGTTTGGGGGGCCCCTTATGAACCATTTGAGGGTCATATATGGACCATTAGGTGGTCACATATGGACCGTTTGAGTGTCATATATGGACCGTTAGGTGGTCACATAAGGACCGTTTGGGGGTCATATATAGACCGTTGGGTGGTCACATATGGACCGTTTGGGGGTCATATATAGACCGTTTGGGGTCACATATAGACTGATCGGTAGCGGTCACATATGGACCGTTAGGTGGTCACATATGGACTGTTTGGGGGGCCCCTTATGAACCATTTGAGGGTCATATATGGACCATTAGACTCGTTTTGAGTCAATTATGGCATATGGTGGTTCACATAAGACCGTTTGGGGGGTCATATATAGACGTTAGTGGTGTCATATATGGAACCGTTTGGGGGTCTATATATAGATATGGCGGTCACATATGGAAGGTGGTCACCGTTTGGGGGGCCCCTTATGAACATTTGATATATTGGACCGTTTCGAGGTGACCGTCACATAAGGACCGTTTGGGGGTCATATATAGACTGATCGGTGGCGGTCACATATGTACCATTAGGTGGTCACATATGGACTGCTTGGGGGTCACATATGAACCATTTGAGGGTCATGTATAGACTGATTGGTGGTTACATATGGACCATTTGGGGGTCACATATAGACTGATCGGTGGTCACGTATGGACCATTTGGGGGTCCTATGTAGACTATCTGGGGAACATATATGGACTTTTCGGTGGTCCTCTATGGTATGTTTTGGAGTCATATACTGACCGTTAGGGAATCATATACGGACTCTTTGGGGGTCCTATATGGATCATTTGGTGGTTCTATAAGGGCTGTTCAGGATCATATATCATCAGTTATGTTGATACATTTCACTCTTTTTCCTTTTTTTCCTCTTTGCTTTTGTTCTAAGCGACTTTTCACTGTTTTCTAAAAAACTTTGAGCATCCTCTCAGACGAACGAATGATTCTATAATTATTTAATTAACAAACGATAGACTCACCGTAGAACAAAGGGTCCACCCGCTTTTCATTCCCAACACTCAGGTGTGTTAACAGAACCACCGCCAGCAGAACCGAGCCCACAAATTGCAGTATAGCTGACGGTCTGTACGAAACAAACAATGTATAAAAATATTATTTATATTTAGTCCCTAAGTTTTAACTACAGAAAAGATCATAAGAGAAGATTTAAAATGTAATGTGACGTTTTTTGTGCAATAATCCTGAAAATTTATCTTTGACCAACACTGTAGTTACTGCTTTCAGCCTTTAGGTGGCAGTGTAACAGTAAAACTCCAAAAACATTCGGATTAAAACCCCATTTCACCTGAAAATGTAATCTGGATCTCAGATTATTATTATTATATTTATTAAAGCAGATGATGCAGATTAAAGGTCGCGTTGTCAGTGTGTAGATTAAGACAGATTCATATAAAATTACAGCAGATTTTTAAAAACAGAACTTTGGTTTTAATGTGAATTCGATGTTAACACGTTCTGAAAGGTCGGGCAGATTAAACCCAGTCTTAATCCGGTTCTAAAGCAGTTGAGAACCTTGAGAAACGCGCTTGGTTTTCTGAAATATTCATAATAAAGTAAACAGGGTTATCGGTTCTGTTTGCCTGGTGTGTTCATCGTTGATGTAAATGATCCTGTGTGGCAATAAAAAGAGTCCAATGGTACGTTTGTCCTGAAATCAGATTACTCTACAATCACAGATTAGATTTTCGGTGCTAAACGTGAAACTGGTTCATTGTTCATAATTTAAGGTAATTATCTTGAATTAATGAGTCGATTATAAAAGAAAATATGATTACAGACACTATTTAAAGCTCCCGGTTCACAGTAACTGATGTTTTATACAGAATTGATTATGTTAATTGTGTTAATTATGTTTTTGGGGTTGATTTTTTGACTCTCTGATGTTGGTTTGTATTAAACAGTGAGGACAGCTGATCTCAGAACCTTCTGTCTGCAGCGAATCTGATCCTCAAACTTTAGTTTAAATCAAATTAACATGAATTATAAGACTGCACACAATTTCTGCTTCTATCTTGTGATTATATATATATATATATATATATATATATATATATATAATATATATATATATATATATATATATATATATATATATATATGCATTTATATATATATACACATGTTCTCTCTCTCTCTCTCTCTATCTATATATATATATATATATATATATATATATATATATATAGATATAATATAGGATATAGATACGTATACATATATATATATATAATATATATATATATATATATATATATATATATATATATATATATATATACACACACACATACATATATATCATATGCATTTTACAAAATTTTATATATATATATATATATATATATATATATATATATATATATATATATAATATATAGATATATATATATATATATATATTCATTCTATACACGATAACATACACACGAAGGATCCTATTTATAAAACAGTAGAATAATCATGATGCCCGAATATTAAAAATCACACTATAATAATTTATTTTAGATTTAAATCTCTTGTTCACTCACAGAAGGAAGGAAACATACGAAGAATATATATATATATATATATATATATATTATATATATATATATATATATATATATATATATATATATATACGTGTGTGTGTGTGTGTGTGTGTTCCTTAAGCTTAAATTACAGAAAAGATCATGAGAAAACTTGTATTTTTATAAAAAAATGTAATTTTTTGTGTAATAATCCAGAAAAAATTAATCTTGAAACGTTCAGAAGGTTCTGTTAAGCTCCACACGGTGCGGATTTGTAAAGCCTGACTTACTGTTGCAAAGCAGAGGTGTGGTTTATGGCATACAGCATTAAAGGTGATGTTAACGACACAGCGAGGACACGCAGCTCCTGAGAGAACGCCATCCTCCTCCTGCCTCACTGACAACCCGCTGGGATTAAAACCCGCACGAGCTCTGCTTCTGTTTCCTCCAGAATAACAGCGCGGATTACAGACAGGACAGTGAGTGGACTGATAGAGACCGGGTCAGAGTCCAGCCTCTCAAAGTCCATCAACTGTGAACACGCTGCTGATCAGGAGCTGCTGTAATTACCAGCGGCGTCCTGTAGAGGGCGGTGTGAGGTCATAATCCGAGCGGATTGCACTGGTGAACAGTTTGGTTTTCAAAACTCTTTATTTATGGATATGTCAGAAGAACCGATTCATCACCCTTTGACTCCATGACTCCACTGTACAGATCATTTGGGTGAAAGTGGAACATTAAAGGTGAAAGGTTTCGTTTTGTAGGACACGTGTTTTCCAAGAAGGACTGATAAGATTAAGGAAGGCTTTTGGTTTTTTTTTGTTGTTGTTGCTTCACAAATCTGACGCGTGGTGATTGAATCAGGAGAATCAGGAGGTTCAGGAGGATCAGGAGGTTCCGGAGAATCAGGAGGGTCAGGAGGGTCAGGAGGATCAGGAGAATCATGAGAATCAGGAGGTTCAGGAGAATCAGGAGGATCAGGAGAATCAAGAGGATCAGGAGAATCAGGAGGATCAGGAGAATCAAGAGGATCAGGAGAATCAGGAGGATCAGGAGAATCAGGAGAATCAGGAGGGTCAGGAGGATCAGGAGAATCAGAGGATCAGGAGGATCAGGAGAATCAGGAGGATCAGGAGAATCAGGAGGTTCAGGAGAATCAGGAGGATCAGGAGGATCAGGAGAATCAGAAGAATCAGGAGGATCAGGAGAATCAGGAGGTTCAGGAGAATCAGGAGAATCAGAAGAATCAGGAGGTTCAGGAGGTTCAGGAGAATCAGAAGAATCAGGAGGATCAGGAGAATCAGGAGGTTCAGGAGAATCAGGAGGTTCCAGAGAATCAGGAGGTTCCGGAGAATCAGGAGGATCAGGAGAATCAAGAGGATCAGGAGAATCAGGAGAATCAGGAGGTTCAGGAGAATCAGGAGGATCAGGAGAATCAGGAGAATCAGGAGAATCAGGAGGTTCAGGAGAATCAGGAGGATCAGGAGAATCAGGAGGATCAGGAGAATCAGGAGGTTCAGGAGAATCAGGAGGTTCAGGAGAATCAGGAGAATCAGGAGGTTCAGGAGAATCAGGAGAATCAGGAGGTTCAGGAGAATCAGGAGGATCAGGAGAATCAGGAGGTTCAGGAGAATCAGGAGGTTCAGGAGAATCAGGAGGTTCAGGAGATTCAGGAGAATCAGGAGGTTCAGGAGAATCAGGAGAATCAGGAGGTTCAGGAGAATCAGGAGGTTCAGGAGAATCAGGAGGTTCAGGAGAATCAGGAGGTTCAGGAGAATCAGGAGGTTCAGGAGGATCAGGAGAATCAGGAGAATGTTCTGCTGGTGGAACCTCAGAAGCTGGTTTAACCCCCCCCCCCCCCCCCCATCACATCAGTGTCCCTGCAGAACCGACCATAAACAATCCACCACCCAAATGATACCTGTTCTGTGATGCTCCTGAGAACCTACAGAGAACCAACAGAACACAGATGGACTACAGTCTGGAATTGTAGAACTACAAACCCCATCTGTATGATAAGTGGAGGACAAAGGGGGCGTGTCCTAAATTTTAACTGTTACTGCGCATATTTTGCATAAAGTAGTGTGATGTTTTATGGTGGCACGGTGGCTTAGTGGTTTAGCATGTTCTCCTTTCAGCGCTGGGGATTCCCAGTTCGAATCCCCATCTGGGTGGAGTTTGCATGTTCTCCCCGTGGGTTTCCTCCTACAGTTCAAGAAACATGGATCAAGGTCAAGTGAGTTCTCCAAATTGTCCCATATAGAGTGTGTATGTCTGAGTGAGTGTGTGTCCAGCGATGGATTGGCGCCCTGTCCTGGGTGTATCTGCCCAGCGCCCGAAACGTTCTCCCCTGGATGGGCATGAGGAACCCCCCCCCCCCCGCGACCCTAATAGAGGATAAAGCGGGAGATGATGATGAATGAATGAATGAATGGTGTGAGGTTTTAAAGTCTGTTTTTGTTTAACGTGCTTGCGGCGCACTTCACTGCCCCCTGGTGGTGGATGTTCTAAGCGGAATGTTTTGCATGATGCATCAGGAGTGAACAAACGATCCCTGTGTCGTTCCGCTGGTGGTTCCTGTTTAACTGAAACACTCTCATGTCTCTATAGTTACACGGTATGGCTCAGTGGTCACTCAGTGGTCAGGGTGTTGGGTTATCAATCTGAAGGTTGTGGGTTCAAATCCCAGGTCCACTGCAGTTACCAGTGTGGGTTCTTGAGCAAGACCCTTAACCCTCATTGCTGCAGGGATGTTGTGATGAACCCTGTGCTCACCTTGTAAGTCGCTTTGGATAAAAGCGTCCAAAAAATGACCAAATGTAAATGTAAAATATTCATTCATTCATTATCTCCCGCTTTATCCTCTATTAGGGTCGCGGTGGGGTTCCCCATGCCCATCCAGGGGAGAACGTTTCGGGTGCTGGGCAGATAGACCCAGGACAGGGCGCCAATCCATCGCTGGGCACACACTCACTCACACAGACTCTATATGGGGCAATTTTGAGAATTCAATTGACCTCGATCCATGTTTTTTGGGACTGTGGGAGGAAACCGGAGAACCCAGAGGAAACCCACGCGGACACGGGGAGGACATGGAGACTCCACCCAGATGGGGATTCCGAACCCCAGGTGCAACTTTAACACACTGGCTCTGGGCACTGAACTTTAAACCCCCCGGCTCTCTGGGCTGAGGGACCCTGGGTTTAATCCCCCCCCCCCTCCGGGCTTAACTTTACCCCCCCCCCCCGGGTTTAATTTTACCCTCCGGGCTTAACTTTACCCCCCCTTCCCCCCGCGGGTTTAACTGTACCCCCCCGGGTTCAATTTTACCCTCCGGGCGTAACTTTACCCCCCGTGTTTAACTGTACCCCCCCCGGGTTTAATTTTACCCTCCGGGCTTAACTTTACCCCCTCCCCCCCCCCGCCCCGGGTTTAACTGTACCCCCCCCCCCCCCCCCGGGCTTAACTTTACCCCCCCCCCTTGGTTTAACTGTACCCCCCTCGGTGTTTAATTTTACCCTCTAGGCTTAACTTTACCACCCCCCCCCCCGCCACCGCCCTGCGCGGTTTAATTTTACCCCCCCCCGGGTTTAATATTTTACCCTCCGGGCTTAACTTTACCCCCCGTGTTACCCCCCCCCCCCGCGTTTAATTTTATACCCTCCGGGCTTAACTTTACCGCCCCCCCCCCCGGGTTTAACTGTACCACCCCCCCCCCCCCGGGTTTAATTTGTACCCGGGGTCCGGGCTTAACTTTACCCCCCCCCCCCCCCCGGGTTTTACTGTACCCCCCGGGTTTAATTTTACTCTCTGGGCTTAAGCTTTAAACCCCCCCCCCCCCCCGCGTGATTAACTGTACCCCCGCCTCACCCCCCCCGGGCTTAACTTTAACCCCCCCCCCCCTCCCGGTTTAACTGTAGGCCCGCTCCCCCCCGCGGGTTTAATTGTACCCTCTGGGCTTAACTTTACACCCCCCCGCCCCCCTACGCGGTTCGACCCCCTGCAAAAGGTGCTGATAGAAAACCCCGGGTTTGGTTTAATTTTACCGAATCGGGCCCCACCCCCCTTGCTAGGTGGAGGTTAATTTGGTGACCCCCGTTCCGGGGCGTCGAAAGCCCTGGTTTAACTTGTACCCCCCCCCCCAGGGCCCCCCCACCGCGTTTAATTTTATACCCTCCGGGCTTACTTTACCCACCCCCCCCCCCCCCCCCCCGGATTTAACTGTACCCCCGGGTTTTAATTTTTGACTCTCTGGGCTTAACTTTACCCCCCCACCCTCCCTTGTGTGGCCCCCCGCTGTGCTTATACTGATATCCCCCCCCCCCCCCGGGCTTAATGCCTTTACCCCCCCCCCCGCGTTTAACTGTAACCCGCCCCGGGTTTAATTTTAAGCCCTCCGGGCTTAACTTTACACCCCCCCCCCCCACCCGCACGCACCGGAAGCCCGGTTTAATTTTACCCCCCGCGTTTTAATTTTACCCTCCCGGAGCTTAACTTTACCCCCCCCCCCCCCCCCCCCCCTCTAACCCCCCCGCCGTTTTAATTTTACCCTCGCGGCGCTTAACCTTACCACTCTCAAGCCCCCCCCCCCCCACCCGGGTTTAACTGTACCCCCCGGGTTTAATTTTACTCTCTGGGCTTAACTTTACACCCCCCCCCCCCCGGCGTAGGATTAAGCTGTACCCCCCCCCCCGACCGGGTTTAACTTTACCCCCCCCACCCCCGGTTTAACTGTACCCCCCGGGTTTAATTTTACCCTCTGGGCTTAACTTTACACCCCCCCCCCCCCCCCCCCGCCACCCCCGGTTTACATTTTACCCCCCCGGGTTTAATTTTACCCCCCCCCGGGTTTAACCTTATCCCCCCCGGGTTTAATTTTACCCCCCGGGTTTACCCTTTACCCCCCCCCCCGGTTTACCCCCCCCCCCCCCCCCCCGGTTTACAACCCCCCCCCCCCCCCGGAAGCTTTTTCGGAACGCGCGTCAGGACAGGCGCAGCTGGCGAGCCGCGTGACGTCAGCAGGGGCAGCGGAAGACTCGGCTGTTCCTCTAAATTAAGATGGCGGCGCTGACCAGGAAGTGAGATAAACACCGAGCTGACGGAGACGCGGACCGAACCTCGCGGTAAGCCGCCGCTCACTCGCCGCTCCGCGGACCGACGGACGGACGGAGGGACTGAGGGACGGAGGGACGGACGGAGGGAACCGGCGGGGCAGCAGAACCGAGCCTCCGGTGAGTGAGCCGTGCCGCGGCGCTCGGAGCCGGGCTTCAGCCGCCGCCGCTAGCGTTAGCTCCGCAGACAAAAGCGCCGCGACCTGCGAAATAACCCCGAGATCCACCGACCTGCCCCCAACTGCCCCCAACTGCCCCGAACCACAGCCCCAGAGCCGCCGTTACACCCCAATCACACCCCCAAACCCGAACCGGACCGAGCCGAGCCGAGCCGAGCTCAAGTTAGCGGGATTAAAGATGAGCCTAGCTTTACAGGCTAACCAACAGTCTCGCTTTATTCTCCTTTAAATCCCTTTATTCTGCTTTATTTATAGATTTAAACTGCTTTAATTAGCTTTAAACTGCTTTATTTATAGATCTATTCTGCTTTATTTAGCTTTAAACTCCCTTATTCTGCTTTAAACTGCTCTATTCTGTTTTAAACTCCTTTATTTATAGATTTATACTGCTTTATTTAGCTTTAAACTCCTTTATTTAGCTTTATTTTGCTTTAAACTGCTTTATTTATAGATTTATTCTGCTTTATTTAGCTTTAAACTGCTTTATTCTGCTTTAAACTGCTTTATTTATAGATTTATACTGCTTTATTCTGCTATAAAGTCCTTTATTTAGCTTTATTTATAGCTTTATTCTGCTTTATTTAGCTTTATTTAGCTTTAAACTGCTTTATTTAGATTTATTTATAGCTTTATTCTGCTTTATTTAGCTTTATACTCTTTTATTTAGCTTTATACTCTTTTATTTAGCTTTATACTCCTTTATTTAGCTTTGTTTATAGATTTATACTCCTTTATTTCTCTTTAAACTCCTTTATTTATAGCTTTATTCTGCTTTAAACTCCCTTATTTAGCTTTGTTTATAGATTTATTCTGCTTTATTTAGCTTTAAATTGCTTTATTTAGCTTTATTCTGCTTTATTTTACTATATTTTTAGCTTTATTCTTCGTTATTTAGCTTTATTCTGCTTTAAACTCCTTTATTTAGCTTTATACTCCTTTGTTAGGTTTAAACTCCTTTATTTAGCTTTATTCTGCTTTATTTTACTTTATTTTCAGCTTTATTCTTCGTTATTTAGCTTTAAACTCCTTTATTTAGCTTTCTTCAGCTTTCTTTAGCTTTATTCTGCTTTAAACTGCTTTATTTTGCTTTATACGCTTTTATTGTGCTTTACACTTTTTAATCCCGCTTTATATTGCTTTATTTGGGTTTATTTAGCTTTATATTCCTTTATTCTGCTTTAAACTCCTTTATACGCTTTTATTTTGCTTTATACTCCTTTATTCTGCTTTATTTTACCTTAAATTCCTTTATTTTGCTTTACACGTTTTTGAATTATGCTTTAAACTCCTTTATTCTGCTTTATTTGACTTTAAATTCCTTGATTTCTGCTTCATACTCCTTCATACGTCTTTATTTAGATTTTATTGTCTATTTCTCAGATTATTTGCTCATCTGAAGTGGGTTAACGCGGTCTGTGAGGCGCTTGTTATGTTATTACCCGAATTTTCCAGAATCACTTGGAAACTCGGATTAAATAATTTAATCCTGGGATTTCAGTGGAACCTCTGTAGAACAACTTCAAAAGATGTTTATATATATATATATATATATATATATATATATATATATATATAAGTGCCATCAACAGCTTTCCCACAGCATCACTACATTAACTTCACTGCGAGTCCGAACGTCACCAAGTTTGGGGTGTTGTATTATAAATTATCTATTATTATATATTATTAAATATAATAATATATAATCTGCGTTATAATAATGCACATATGGGATTTATGGTTTGTTATCTGTGGGGTCATGACTTCATTATGAACGATATAAACCCTCACGGGCCGTTTGGTTAGTGTTTTTTATTTTTATTATATATATATTAAAATTTTACACATATCCAGTTGAATCCACTGTATTTACTACGTAAAGTGATTTTTGTAGTTCTAAAATTACAGATTGTAGTCCAGCTGTTTCTGTAGGACTTCTGGGGCAGTCGTAGGATTGTGGGTAGGGAAGGTCTGAAGGTCCCCGCCGGTTTGTATTCCGGTCCCACCATGTACTACAGCTGAAGTGCCCTTGGGCAAGGCACCTAAACTTGGCCCCCCGGGCGCCGGGAACGTGTGCTGACGTCATCGTTATGTATGTATTAATTAATTACATACTAAAGTTGCAGATTGTAGTCCGTCTGTCGGTCTCCTTTACTCATCAGGACCTCCATCGAGATGGTGGCGTTTGGGTGGTGGATGGTCCTCAGCTGTCGTGTCCCTGAGCTGTAGCGTGTGGTGCAGGTGTGAGTGGGTCAGACGCCGTAGTGCTGCCGGAGTTTAACACCGTTCCCTCCCGCTTCCACAGACGTGCTGATTGGTTCGTTGGACACACTAACGGAACCCTAATTGGGTGGTTTCTGGACGTATTAATTGATTAACCTCAGAACACGATGGAGGACATTCATTTTGAACGTCCCTTATTTCTAATCTGGGCGTTAAGAGAACCTGGCCTGCTGTTCGATCGTCCTCACCGCCGTTACACCCCAATCACACACCAAAACCCGAACCGGACCGAGCCGAGCTCAAGTTAGCGGGATTAAAGATGAGCCTAGCTTTACAGGCTAACCAACAGTCTCACTTTATACTGCTTTATTTAGCTTTATTCTGCTTTAATCTGCTTTAAAGTCCTTTATTTATAGATTTATTCTGCTTTAAACTCCTTTATTCTGCTTTATTTATAGATCTATTCTGCTTTATTTAGCTTTAAAGTCCTTTATTCTGCCTTATTCTGCTTTTATCTGCTTTAAACTGCTTTATTCTGCTTTGTTTATAGATTTATACTGCTTTATTCTGCTTTATTCAGCTTTAAACTCCTTTATTTATAGATCTATACTTCTTTATTTAGCTTTAAACTCCTTTATTCTGCTTTATTTAGCTTTATTCTGCTTTAAACTCCTTTATTCTGCATTATTTAGCTTTATTTCGCTTTAAACTCCTTTATTCTGCATTATTTAGCTTTATTTCGCTTTAAACTCCTTTATTTAGCTTTGTTTATAGATTTATTCTGCTTTAAACTCCTTTATTTAGACGTGCTGATTGGTTCGTTGGACACACTAACAGAACCCTAATTGGGTGGTTTCTGGACATTTTAATTGATTAACCTCAGAACACGATGGAGGACATTCATTTTGAACGTCCTTTATTTATGATCTGGGCATTAAGAGAACCGGGCATTAAGGTGGCTGCCTGCCGTTTGCTCGTCCTCACCGAAATCCCTGTCCGTAATGGTAACGGGATCTGGGACGTACCTGTTGCTTATCTGGTGCAGATCCCCGTGTTCTCTGAAATGTGAGGTCATTGTGTTGTTTCCTGTTTTACGAAACGCGGTCCAGTCCCCGCGCGGATCCGCCTCGCTGTCCAAAAGATGCTTAGCGCAGCAGATTTCCAACTTACTGCTTTGTTATTTTTAAACAACAACTTCTGCTCCGTGGTGATGCTTCGGGTGGAGGTCGTGTTCTAGTGTTCTGGTTCTCCGCGAATAAAAACAAACGCCGTCGACCCCATGCGTTTATAATGAGCCACTGTTTCGCTTTATTGGGTTCTCCCCAGGTTTCGTTTCCACATATGGATGCGCTTTGTAGTTCTACAGTTACGGATTGTAGTCCTTCTGCATCTCCGTCTCTGATGATCGGGACCCCCCGGAGCCGGTGGTAATTGGGTGGTGGATCGTCCTCAGCCTCGCGGGGACTGATGTGGTGGTGCGTTAGTGTGTCGTGGGGGCGCTGCCCAGTCAACATGTGCAACACTGGAGTATTTATTTATTTATTTATCGCGCTTTCACAGATGTGTGCTCGATCCGGTTGCTTTCGGAACGTCTTTGTTCCGCGCAGCACGTTTGTCTTTCTTGGTGAAATGCTTCCACTGCTTTTACACGTTCCCGTGTTCCGTCATCCAGACCAGAGAACGGAAACGTTACCAAACCCCGAAATCCCCAACAATTAACAATGGTTTTCTCTGCTTTGTGCTCAGTGTTTGGGATGTGTGTGTGTGTGCTCAGTGTTTGGGATGTGTGTGTGTGTGCTCAGTGTTTGGGATGTGTGTGTGTGTGCTCAGTGGTGTGTGTGTGTGCTTACTTCACTCAGTGTGTGTGTGTGTGTGCTTACTTCACTCACTTGTGTGTGGGTGTGTGTGCTCAGTGTGTGTGTGTGTGCGCTTACTTCACTCAGTGTGTGTGTGTGTGTGTGTGTGTGTGCTTACTTCACTCAGTGTGTGTGTGTGTGCGCTTACTTCACTCATTGTGTGTGTGTGTGTGTGTGCGCTTACTTCACTCAGTGTGTGTGTGTGTGTGTGTGTGCTTACTTCACTCAGTGTGTGTGTGTGTGTGCGCTTACTTCACTCAGTGTGTGTGTGTGTGTGTGCTTACTTCACTCAGTGTGTGTGTGTGTGTGCTTACTTCACTCAGTGTGTGTGTGTGTGTGTGCGCTTACTTCACTCAGTGTGTGTGTGTGTGCGCTTACTTCACTCAGTGTGTGTGTGTGTGTGTGTGTGCTTACTTCACTCAGTGTGTGTGTGTGTGTGTGTGTGTGTGTGCTTACTTCACTCAGTGTGTGTGTGTGTGTGTGCTTACTTCACTCAGTGTGTGTGTGTGTGCGCTTACTTCACTCAGTGTGTGTGTGTGTGTGTGCTTACTTCACTCAGTGTGTGTGTGTGTGTGTGTGTGTGCGCTTACTTCACTCAGTGTGTGTGTGTGTGCGCTTACTTCACTCAGTGTGTGTGTGTGTGTGTGCTTACTTCACTCAGTGTGTGTGTGTGTGCTTACTTCACTCAGTGTGTGTGTGTGTGTGTGCGCTTACTTCACTCAGTGTGTGTGTGTGTGTGTGCTTACTTCACTCAGTGTGTGTGTGTGTGTGCGCTTACTTCACTCAGTGTGTGTGTGTGTGTGTGTTACTTCACTCAGTGTGTGTGTGTGTGTGCGCTTACTTCACTCAGTGTGTGTGTGTGTGCGCTTACTTCACTCAGTGTGTGTGTGTGTGTGTGCGCTTACTTCACTCAGTGTGTGTGTGTGTGTGTGCTTACTTCACTCAGTGTGTGTGTGTGTGCTTACTTCACTCAGTGTGTGTGTGTGTGCTTACTTCACTCAGTGTGTGTGTGTGTGCGCGCTTACTTCACTCAGTGTGTGTGTGTGTGTGTGTGCTTACTCACTCAGTGTGTGTGTGTGTGTGTGCGCTTACTTCACTCAGTGTGTGTGTGTGTGTGCTTACTTCACTCAGTGTGTGTGTGTGCGCTTACTTCACTCAGTGTGTGTGTGTGTGTGTGTGTGTGTGTGCTTACTTCACTCAGTGTGTGTGTGTGTGTGCTTACTTCACTCAGTGTGTGTGTGTGTGTGTGTGCTTACTTCACTCAGTGTGTGTGTGTGTGTGCGCTTACTTCACTCAGTGTGTGTGTGTGTGTGTGCTTACTTCACTCAGTGTGTGTGTGTGTGTGTGTGTGTGTGTGTGCTTACTTCACTCAGTGTGTGTGTGTGTGCGCTTACTTCACTCAGTGTGTGTGTGTGTGTGCTTTACTTCACTCAGTGTGTGTGTGTGTGCGCTTACTTCACTCAGTGTGTGTGTGTGTGCTTACTTCACTCAGTGTGTGTGTGTGTGTGTGCTTACTTCACTCAGTGTGTGTGTGTGTGTGTGCTGTGTGTGTGCGCTTACTTCACTCAGTGTGTGTGTGCTTACTTCACTCTGTGTGTGTGTGTGTGTGCTTACTTCACTCAGTGTGTGTGTGTGTGTGTGCTTACTTCACTCAGTGTGTGTGTGTGTGTGCTTACTTCACTCAGTGTGTGTGTGTGCGCTTACTTCACTCAGTGTGTGTGTGTGTGCTTACTTCACTCTGTGTGTGTGTGTGTGCTTTACTTCACTCAGTGTGTGTGTGTGTGTGCGCTTACTTCACTCAGTGTGTGTGTGTGTGTGCGCTTACTTCACTCAGTGTGTGTGTGTGTGCTTACTTCACTCAGTGTGTGTGTGTGTGCTTACTTCACTCAGTGTGTGTGTGTGTGTGCTTACTTCACTCAGTGTGTGTGTGTGTGCTTACTTCACTCAGTGTGTTACTTCACTCAGTGTGTGTGTGTGTGTGCGCTTACTTCACTCAGTGTGTACCCGGCCCGGTCCCCGTCGTGCTGCGCAGAACCTGATGCCCGTTCTCACCACAGACGCCGTCATGGACACGGAGGACTTTGTGCACCTGGAGGGACCTCAGCTGGGGAGCTCTAAAGTCGCCGCTCCCAGTCCTCCATTTCCCAACACCATGCAGGTACGCCTGTGATGTCATCACACAATCGTCCTGCAGGTACGCCTGTGATGTCATCACACAATCGTCATGCAGGTACGCCTGTGATGTCATCACACAATCGTCATGCAGGTACGCCTGTGATGTCATCACACAATCGTCCTGCAGGTACGCCTGTGATGTCATCACACAATCGTCCTGTACGTGGGCTCTGTGGACGACGGGATGTTACTCTGGAACTACAGAGTGCGTCTGTATGGAACACCGTTGATTACTAACGAGAGTGGAAGTGGGGGTGCAGTGACCGTATCTGTTCCCCTTTGAGCGTATCTGTTCCTGAGTCGGAATCGTGTCTCCACCGCCGTACGTTTTATACAAACCTGTTTAGGATCCTGGGTTCCACGCCCTCCTCCATCATGGTCTCTCACAAACGGGTTCTCACTGCACCCGTCGCCTGTGAGACGTGGCATCACACAATTTCCTGGCTTATAGTAGTTGTGGCAACTGTGGACGTTACGGATCGATGTATAGTAGTCTGTGGCAACTACAGAGTGCGTCTGTATGGAACACCGTTAAATTACTAACGAGAGTGGAAGTGGGGGTGCAGTGACCGATTATCTAGTTGTCCCACTTTAAGAGCGTATTATGTTCCTGAGTCGGCAACCACTGTCCTCCACCGATTGTACGTTTTGGCAACAAACCTGTTAAGGAGCGATCCTAGGGTTCCACGCAACCACCTCCATCATGGTCTGAGGCACCACTGTTAACGGTGATTTCAATGCGTTGCTGTTCAACCACTGTTAATGCACTAGAAATGCAGACGTGCAACCACCGTTAATGAGTGATTTATAGTAGTTGTGGCAACCACTGTTAATGAGCGATTATTAGTTGTTGAGGCAACCACTGTTAATGAGTGAATTTATAGTAGTTGTGGCAACCACTGTTAAGGAGCGATTGTAATAGTTGTGGCAACCACTGTTAAGGAGCGATTATAGTAGTTGAGGCAACCACTGTTAAGGAGCGATTATAGTAGTTGAGGCAACCACTGTTAATGAGTGATTTTAATTGTTGAGGCAACCACTGTTAATGAGTGATTTTAATTGTTGAGGCAACCACTGTTAATGAGTGATTTTAATAGTTGAGGCAACCACTGTTAATGAGCGATAATAGTAGTTGTGGCAACCACTGTTAATGAGTGATTTTAATTGTTGAGGCAACCACTGTTAATGAGCGATAATAGTAGTTGTGGCAACCACTGTTAAGGAGCGATTATAGTAGTTGTGGCAACCACTGTTAAGGAGCAATTATAGTAGTTGTGGCAACCACTGTTAAGGAGCGATTGTAATAGTTGTGGCAACCACTGTTAAGGAGCGATTATAGTAGTTGTGGCAACCACTGTTAAGGAGCGATTATAGTAGTTGTGGCAGCCACTGTTTGTGGGATTATAATAGTTGTGGCAACCACTGTTAATGAGCAATTTTAATAGTTGAGGCAACCACTGTTAATGAGCGATTATAGTAGTTGAGGCAACCACTGTTAATGAGCAATTTTAATAGTTGTGGCAACCACTGTTAATGAGAAATTATAGTAGTTGTGGCAACCACTGTTAATGAGTGATTATAATAGTTGAGGCAACCACTGTTAATGAGCAATTTTAATAGTTGTGGCAACCACTGTTAATGACAAATTATAGTAGTTGTGGCAACCACTGTTAATGAGAAATTATAGTAGTTGTGGCAACCACTGTTAATGAGTGATTATAATAGTTGAGGCAACCACTGTTTGTTATACCTCACAACTGAACCCTCTGTAGATTGTCTTGTTTTTTCGGTGAGGTTTACTGCCCTCTACAGGTGTTCTGTGTGATTTCGGTTGTTCCGCGGTTCACAGCAGAGCGGGGGGGGGGGGGGGGTGGACGCGGTTGCGGTTGGTTGTGAGGATCACTGTCCCTCTGTCCGTCCGAGTCAACGCCGCAGCACTGAACCCGCGCTCCGGAGAACACAGGCCCTCCCTCAGCTGCACCACCCACACGAGGAACTCCATGGAAAGCTGGCGTGGAGCCTGGGGCGGGGGGTGGGGTTCTGGTGGGCGGGGGGGGGGTTCTGGTGGGGGGGGGGCACACACTGAATCCTCTCCACTCAGTCGGTATTTCCTGGTGTGCGCAGGACTGACGGTCTGTGACATCACAGCTGTTTTTGTTAGTTCCTCGTCGTGATGGCGACGTCGTGGGTTTTGGTCAGAGAATCGGGAAGCGCCGCTGATCCCCGACCTGACGTTCCGTTACGCTCGGACGTGTCCTTCACTTGAACCCACACTCAGAACGTCTCGTTTCTCTTTTTTTATGGAACAGATGATTAAAATTGGGGAAGGGGGGGGTTCCCACATGTTCATCCAGAAGGGAACCTTTCAGGAGCTGGGCAGATACACCCAGGATGGGATAGGCCCAAGTATCGCTGGGTACACACTCACTCACACACATAGACACACATACTCTATAGGGGCAATTTAGAGCAGCCCATTCACCTTGAATCCACGTTTTTGGACTGTGAAAATGCCTTTGATGTATACTTAAGTAGCACACTGTCTGCTTCAAAGTATCATCACTACTGTTTACTATAAACCACATGACTCTGAATACAAAGGACACTGAGTTGGTTGGTTGGTTGGTTGGTTAGTTGGTTGGTCGGTAGGTTAGTTGGTTGGTTGGTTGGTAGGTTAGTTGGTTAGTTGGTTGGTCGGTAGGTTAGTTGGTTGGTAGGTTAGTAGGTTAGTTGGTTGAGTGGTTGGTTGGTTAGTTGGTTGAGTGGTTGGTTGGTAAGTTAGTTACGATGCTGTGATGGTCGGATCAGATGTAGGCTGACGCACACGGGTCGTTTGACATCTTTAGAACATAAAGGACTTTCCTTCAGAGGAATCCCCTAAAACAGCAGCACACCACATTCCCCCCCCCCCCCCCCCCCCGACTGGGAATCAAACCCAGGGCCATCAGGTTGCAACATGAGAGATGGACTTTGTAGTTCTACAATTCCAGACTGTAGTCCATCTGTGTTCTGTTGGTTCTCTGTTGGTCAGCAGCATCACAGAACAGGTATCATTTGGGTGGTGGATTGTTTATTGTCGGTTCTGCAGTGACACTGATGTGGTGGGGGGGGGGGGTTTAGTGCAGCAGTGCTGCTGGAGGTTCATTCCTCCACCTCAGTCACACTGCTGGGATAGGACTAATGCCCCCACCCAATTAACCCCTGCTCTGTGGTGGGATGGGGGGGGGGTTATTATAAGACTGAACACTGTCCAATTTTTTTTCTCATACACGTTTTTTCGTAAATGTTATTTTAATGTTATTAATATTAATGAGTATATGAATATTAATGTTATGAACACTACATTTCCAGCTGTGTGAACCTTCAGAGATTTCATTCTACCTTTCTGTTTTATCTATATTACTAATTAATAATAATAATAATGTTAACAATAATGAATTAATTATAACTAATTAGTGTTCAGCGGCACGGTGGCTTAGTTGTTCTCTCAGCTCTAGGGATTCCCGGTTCGAATCCCAATCTGGGTGTAGTTTGCATGTTCTCCCCGTGTCCGCGTGGGTTTCCTCCGGGTTCTCCGGTTTCCTCCCACAGTCCAAAAACATGGATCAAGGTCAAGCGAATTCTCCAAATTGCCCCATATAGTGTGTCTGTGTGGGTGAGTGTGTGTCCAGCGATAGATTGATGCCCTGTCCTGGGTCTATCTGCCCAGCGCCCGAAACGTTCTCCCCTGGATGGGCATGGGGAACCCTCCCCCCCCCCCCCCGCGACCCTAATAGAGGATAAAGCGGAAGATATTGGATGAATGAATATATGAATATTAATGTTCTACCTTTCTATTTTATCTATATTATTACTAATTAATAATAATAAGGTTGTTAACAATAATAAATTAATTATAACTAATTAGCATTCAGCGTTCCGATTCATCTTCCATTTCCCACAGTTTTTAATTTGGAGTCACTAAACGTTTTTAAGGTTGTAGAAACGATGTCCGGAGGGCAGACATTTTTATTTATTTATTTATTTTATTTTATTTTTTTTCCTCTTTATAATAATAAAATTATTATAATAATAATTAATCCCATTATAAAACCTCGTAGAAACCTGACGGCAACCAAACCAATCCGAGTTTTTCAGGAAATGTTCGAAAACCATTTGATGTCCTGAGACATTGTTTGTGTTGTTGGCACCTGCCCCTGCCCCTGCCCCCCTGCCCGCCGCTGCTGTGATGTGGAAGCCCGTCTCAGAGCGAGGGCTGTGAGGTTCCGCACAATGAGCCTCATTGTGTCTGAGGAACCTCTGGCTTTGGCGTCAGAGGATTGAGACGTGTCCTCGTTCCTCCTTCGCTCGGTCACGTCTCATCCTGTTCTCCGCTCTGTCCTCGGCCTCCTCCCGTGTGAACGGTCGAACGGCGGCGTCCTCACTCCTCGACGACCCCAACACCGTCCGAAGCGGTTCTCATGGGCCTCTCGCGGTTTATCTGCCTCCCCCCCCACCTCCGTAATAATAAATATCTGTTTCCTTTCCTCCTCCAGAGTCAGCTGTTCTCCTCGAACCCGTGGCCGTTCTCCCAGCAGCCTCAGTACAACTATCCTATGCAACAATCTGGAAGGTAAGCGGCGGCGCCCTCGTACCCCTCGTATCGTCGGCGCGCTCCGAGCGGCAGGCGGTTTCGGGAGTTCAGGCCGGTTACGGGACGTGCCGGGACATGCGCCTAATTGCACGCTTTTGTTCAGAGGCGCGCCGTAGAACCCGAGCTTTTCAACCCGAGACGGAACGCCGAGGACGCTTCCTGTGTTTACCTGCTTTGTGTTTTTTTTTTTTTTTGGATTCTCAGGAAGTGTCTCGTTACGTTGCGTCTCATTTCAGCTGCGAGCGCAGACGGCTTTTAAGGGATTATTAAACACCGGCGGGCGGCATTTTGTACACGACGCACATTTTTAAACACCATAAATATATTCAGGCTTGGTGGTTTAGCATGTTCTCCTCGCAGCGCTAGGGATTCCCGGTTCGAATCCCAGATCTGGGTGGAGTTTCCATGTTCTCCCCGTGTCCGTGTGGGTTTCCTCCGGGTTCCTCCGGTTTCTTCCCACAGTCCAGAAACATGGATCAAGTTAATTGAATTCTCCAAATTGCCCCATATAGAGTGTGTCTGTGTGAGTGAGTGTGTGCCCAGCGATGGATTGGCGTCCTGTTCTGGGTGTATCTGCCCAGCGCCCGAAACGTTCTCCCCTGGATGGGCATGGGGAACGCCCCCGCAACCCTAATAGAGGATAAAGCGATGGATAATGGATGAATGAATTAATTAATATATTCAAACCAACAAATTCACTGGTGGTTTAATACTTCATTCTGTACATTATACTTGGGTTCCTTATCCGAGGGCACGTCAGCTTCGGTACTTGTTGGAACCGGGACTCGAACCGGGAACCTTCATTTTAATAGACAAGGCCGGTTCCTTAACCCCAAGCCTGTGACTGCCTCCCAGAAACCCAATGTTTCCACTCGGTTAGATCCATCCATTATCTTCTGCTTTATCCTCTATTAGGGTCGTGGGGGGGGGGGGGGGGGGGGGGAGTACACCCAGGACAGGGCGCCAATCCATCGCTGGGCACACACACACACACACACTCACTCACACAGACACACTCTATATGGGGCAATTTGGAGAACTCAATTCGACTTGATCCATGTTTTTGGACTGTGGGAGGAAACCAGAGAACCCGGAGGAATCCCACGTGGACACGGGGAGAACATGGAAACTCCACCCAGATGGGGATTTCGAACCGGGAATCCCTAGAACTGAGAGGAGAACATGCTAAACCACTAAGCCACCATGCCGCCCTTGGTTAGCTCACTTTATATTATAATATTACTACATGTAGCTTTGTTGCTATAGTTACGATACTGTTTTAATACTTCGGTTCGGTGCTCATCATTAAAGAGTAAAGACAAAGCGCACAGGAGTCGACCTCCTTACGCTGGCGTGCAGCTTAATCAGCTTATAATAAAGCGATGAGGTACGAGAGGGCGTGGCATTACTGTGAATAATTCACGTAAAGAGGTGTTTCAACCCTTTCCTGTGACTTATTCACAATAATGCACAAATAATTAAGGTTCGATTCATTAAAAGTGAAATCGTTAATAATCCGCTCTTCCCCAACGTAATCTAGTCCGTTTTTATTTTTTTAAAGTGAATGCTGATTGGGGCGGCACGGTGGCTTAGTAGTTTAGCACGTTCTCCTCTCAGCACTAGGGAATCCCGGTTCGAATCCCCATCTGGGTGGAGTTTCCATGTTCTCCTCGTGTCCGCGTGGGTTTCCTCTGGGTTCTCCGTTTTCCTCCCACAGTCCAAAAACATGGATCAAGTCAATTGAGTTTTCCAAATTGCCCCATATAGAGGGTGTCTGTGTGAGTGAGTGTGTGCCCAGCGATGGATTGGCGCCCTGTCCTGGGTCTGTCTGCCCAGCGCCCGAGACGTTCTCCCCTGGATGGGCATGGGGAACCCCCCCGCGACCCTAATAGAGGATAAAACGGGAGATAATGAATGAATGAATGCTGATCGCTGAGTAACAGGATTCCGGTTTCTCTAACCATTAAACACTGCCATCTAGTGGTCTAATTACAGAACGCCGTTTATAAACAACAGCCGCAGCAGGCTTGGTGCTCGTCGGGAATCGGCTCGTTGTTTTTTTACGGCTTAGGTGACCGAGGTGCTGCCCGATGCGTGGTGGTGGTGAGGGGGGTGGGTGGTGGTGGTGGTGAGGGGGGTGGGTGGGGGGTGGTCGTCCCATCGCAGTGGGGTCAGTGCTGATGGTTTCTCGTTTTTAACATGGTGGTGATTCTCTTTCAGGCACTTTCAACTCAACCCCTCGTCTGTGGATGAGTTCAGCTCGTTTCCTGACATGGACTTTTCTGACCTTGCAACGGGCAGGAATGGAGACTTCGCACCGGTAAGGACCCCCGCCCTGCCCCGGCCTGCCCCGCCCCGCCCCGTCTCACCTCACGAGTGCCCAATGTTTTTTAAATTGGTTGCTTTGTATTGGTTGCGTTGAGCCGTGTAACTGGATGTATCTGATACAGATGTGTCGGTGTGTCCAGATGTTTCACTGTAGTGCGTTAACGTCAGTACAGGGGGCGCTGTGTCCCATGGTCTCAGCCTCACATGTTGGCATGGTGCAATACTCTGTTCTGGACTCTGGGGGTAATAAACACATGGTTAAAGCGTCAGGATGTTGGCCTGGTTCCACATGGTTCCTGCAGCCGCTGACCAACAGGGGTCAGTGCTCCTGTCCACGGAGAACCCTTAGATTTCGGTCAGTGGAAGTTACTGCGCGATGGGGGCTTTGCGGTTAGTACGTCCCCCTCTCGGCACTCGGGGTCCAGGTTCGAATCCCGATCTGAGTGGTTGCTCCCACAGTACCAAAACATGGATCCAAGGTGAATTGGCCATTCTAAATTGCCCCTGGGTGTGCCCAATGATGGATTGGCGCCCTGTCCTGGGTGTATCTGCCCCGCGCCCGAAACGTTCCACACTGGATAGGCATGGGGAACCCCCCCCACGACCCTAGTAGAGGATTAAGGGGAAGATGATGGATGTATGGATGGACGTTGTGCTTCCACATTATTGACGTCTTCACTGAGACACCGCTGTCCCCTCGGCATGACCGCGTACTTCATTCAATAGAACCTGCCGGAACCTTAGTAATCATGAGGCGTGGTGTCCCGAAGCCTTTGTTTATTGTGGGTCGGTGTGTTCCTCAGTCTGTCCCGCATGAGGTTCTCCCACAAGAGCCTGAATTCAGAGATTTGAGACATTGGCCTCTCGGTCTTTCGTCCCCAAACGGATCTTTTGACTCGCCGATTCATCTTGAAAGTGTGATCTTGAGAACTTTCGCTTTCCCTTTGCGCGGAGGTCTTTCTGGTTCTCCGTAATTACGCCGGCGTTCTGACTCACTTCTGGATTCCTGACCGCGTTTCGCAGAACGAGCTCTTTTGTTGAAGGACAACCCTTCAAAGCTCTCGATCCGTTGCCACAGCGACCTCTGTGTTCAGGGAAGGGTCACGGCACGTCGTTCTGCAGACGCTTTCATTTAACAAGGCTTAGGCCTATCCCATCCCAGTAGAGATACGGCCCCCGGGAGCACTGAGAGGTAAGGGCCTCGCTCGAGAACCCACACCCGCATCAGACTTCATGAGGCGAGTCTTCGTCTTCTGAATCTTTACTTTAGTATATACTGTTTAACCTGCGGGGGGCACCGTGGTGTGGCGGTCAGCATGTTCTCCTCTCGGCACTGGGGGTCCAGGTTCCGATCCCGTTCTGGGTGGAGTTTCCATGTTCTCCCTGAGTTCTCCGGGTCCAGAAACATGGATTCAAGGTCAATCGGATGCGCCCAATTTGCCCCTAGTGTGAGGGTGCCCACCCGTAGATTGCGGTAGATCTGCCCAAAACGTCCCCCCCCCCCACCCGGATGGGGCATCAAATTTTAAGCACCCCTCGCAGTTTGATGCTGAAGGCAGATTAGACGGTGCCCTGAACTAGATCAAATGACATCATGAGCCGTTCCGCCTGATTTGGAGAACCCTCCCCCGTTCTCACCGCGTTCTCCGCCGTTGCCTGGAACACGGAGCAGGTTGAGTTTGGCTGGCAGACAGACGCGTCCGTGATTCATGTCTGAACCCGAGTGTGTTGTCGGGAAGGAAGCCGCGATCGGTGCCAGAGCGATGTGTGAATAAAGACGGGAGGAAAAGAGAAAAAGACCCAGTCCCGAACCCTGTGGAACTCCTTCACGTGTTGATTAATTGATGTTATTGAACTGTTCTCAGAGACCTTTGTGAGTCGGTTGGTCAGTTGGTTCTCGGTAACCCGTGTGATGTTCCGTGTAAAGCCGTGATCGTAATCGCTCTCCAAACAGCGTTGTCATTTCCTGAAGCGAGACCCCGCCCCCGCGGCGGACCCCGCTCGGCTGATGACTATCTGAGGGCCGTGACGTCGCTGTGAGGCCTCCACCTGTGCGCCGGTTTTGCCGCGGGGCTGGGAGTGCTCTCGTTTCATAAGAGCAGAATGAAGAGTGGTGTTTTTTTTTTTTTGTTTTGTTTTTTTTTGCTGACGTCAGCATAGAACCCGGTCACCTCGTTCTGCTGCCGGTTCCTGGACGTTCCGGGAATGGTTCCTCGCTGGAATGTGGATCTGATGTTTCATCACGATCAGATGACGAGCTTCCTGAACGGCTTCGGCGGAATGGAAATGGTTCCTGAATCGACATGTAAATGGTTCCTCGAGGCCGTGCGGGCCGCTGGGGGGGAGGGGGGGTGCGTGGTGGCAGAGCCGTGGCAGATCATTTTCATATTTCCTGGAATTGTCCCTCCCTGGACGCGTGTCGGGGGGGAAAATGGCCCCGGCTGCGGATCACGGATCAGACTCGGGACTTTGAATGGCGTGGTATACATTCGATTCGGGATCCGCTCGGGGCCGACGATTCGATTATTCTCGATACTTACGAATTCCCCACAATACGATTAAATGTTCGATATTTTTGGCATTAAAGCTTGCGAGTTTCAAATACGTGACATTTTATTGAGATGCAGTAACGCTGTTAAAAAGACGCCAATTAAAAGAATAATAAATATTTATTAATAATTAATAAATAAAATATGCAAATTGCAGTGGTATAAATTGTAATAAGAACGTAATGAAGTCAGTTTAATGCGTGCTGTGCAGGTCGAGTCCATCCCTCCGTTATCTTCCACTTTATCCTCTATTAGGGTGGGGGGGTGGGGGGGTTCCCCATGCCCATCTGGGGGAGAACGTTACGGGCGCTGGGCAGATACACCCAGGACAGGGTTCCAATCTATCGCTGGGCACACACTCACTCACACAAACACACTCTACAGTATATGGGGCAATTTGTAGCATTCAATTGACCTTGATCCATGTTTTTGGGCTGTGGGAGGAAGCCGGAGAACCCGGAGGAAACCCACACGGACACGGGGAGGACGTGGAAACGCCACCCAGATGGGGATTCCAACCGGGAATCCCTAGAGCTGAGAGGAGAACATGCTAAACCACCGTGCTGCCCATATATCATTTTATCCTCTATTAGGGTCATGGGGGGGGGGTTCCCCATCCCCATCCAGGGGAGAACGTCTCGGGCGCTGGGCAGATAGACCCAGGACAGGACGCCAATCCATCGCTGGGCACACACTCACTCACACAGACACACTCTATATGGGGCAATTTGGAGAACTCAATTGACCTTGATCCATGTTTTTGGACTGTGGGAGGAAGCCGGAGAACCCGGAGGAAACCCACGCGGACACGGGGAGGACGTGGAAACGCCACCCAGGTGGGCATTCGAACCGGGAATCCCCAGCGCTGGATCACCTCTGATTGGTTGACGTGTTCAGAGCCCTGCACCTCATATCGGTGCACAGCATCCCCCCCCCCCCTGTGTTTCTATAGTGACGTCGTATTCCGTTACACTGCACCTCGTTCCGTACGTTCTCGCCCCTCTGATCGCCGCCGCCTCGCAGACAGACGGGGTCTGTAATTAAACGCCCCGCTGTGGGGGGGGGGGGGGTCTTCTTTCCTGCCCCGGCGCGGTGCAGCTGATGACTTTGGCGGCGGCTCAAAGCCGAGCTGATTGACGAGCGTTGAACTCCAGCGTGGGGGGGGGGGGGGGGGGAGGTTGCGCCCCGTGTCGGAGCGGCGCGGCGCCGGGACGCTGGGTTCGGATCCGAGGGCGGAGCGCTGAGGTCACTCGGGAAGAATGCCTTATCTGCTCTGCACAGGCGCACCTCCACCTCCACCCCGGAGTGTTCTCGCTGTAGAACCGATTCCCTGAGGAGTCATTAGAGTTTGAGGAAATTCCACTCGCTGGATGACATCATAAAGATCCATTTTAATAACGTGTGTGTAATTAAAACAATTAACATAATAACGTGTAATTAAAACAGTTATTACATCTGCTTATACTAAAAACAATAAGTTTAACACTCAGACCTTCGTTTTGGAGTGGGGTTGAAGGTGGAGCAGGGGTGAGGGGGAGTGGGGTAAGAAGTGGTGGGGTAACGGCGTGGGGTAATAAGAAGTGGGAGTGTGGTGAGGAGTAGGGGGTTGAGGTGACCTTTGTTTTTGAAGTGGGGTTAAGGGTGGAGCAGGGGTGAGGGGGAGTGGGGTAAGAAGTGGTGGGGTAACTGCGTGGGGTAATAAGAAGTGGGAGTGTGGTGAGGAATGGGGTGACCTTTGTTTCGAAGTGGGGTGTGAGAAGTGGGGTTAGGGTGGAGCCAGGGTGATGGGTAGTGGGGTAAGAAGTGGTGGGGTAACGGCGTGGGGTAATAAGAAGTGGGAGTGTGGTGAGGAATGGGGTGACCTTTGTTTCGAAGTGGGGTGTGAGAAGTGGGGTTGAGGGTGGAGCCAGGGTGATGGGTAGTGGGGTAAGAAGTGGTGGGGTAACGGCGTGGGGTAATAAGAAGTGGGAGTGTGGTGAGGAATGGGGTGACCTTTGTTTCGAAGTGGGGTGTGAGAAGTGGGGTTGAGGGTGGAGCCAGGGTGATGGGTAGTGGGGTAAGAAGTGGTGGGGTAACGGCGTGGGGTAATAAGAAGTGGGAGTGTGGTGATGAATGGGGTGACCTTTGTTTGGAAGTGGGGTGAGAAGTGGGGTTAAGGGTGGAGCAGAGGTGAGGGGGAGTGGGGTAAGAAGTGGTGGGGTAACGGCGTGGGGTAATAAGAAGTAGTTTAAATGTAATGTAAATGTTAGTAGGCGTGTGGTGAGGAATGGGGTGACCTTTTTTTGGAAGTGGGGTGAGAAGTGGGGTTAAGGGTGGAGCAGAGGTGAGGGGGAGTGGGGTAAGAAGTGGTGGGGTAACGGAGTGGGGTAATAAGAAGTAGTTTAAATGTAATGTAAATGTTTGTAGGAGTGTGGTGAGGAATGGGGTGACCTTTTTTTGGAAGTGGGGCGAGAAGTGATGTTGAGGGTGGAGCCAGGGTGAGGGGTAGTGGGGTAAGAAGTGGTGGGGTGAACGGGAAGTGGGGTAGTAAGTAGGAGTGCAGTGAGGAGGAGGTTGAGGAATGTGGTGACCTTTGTTTTTGAAGTGGGTTAAGAAGGGGTACTAATTAAGAATACTAATTATACTAATATATTATACTATATTATACTAATACCGGTGGTTTAGTGGTTTAGCACGTTCTCCTCTCAGCACTAGGGATTCCCGGTTCGAATCCCCATCTGGGTGGAGTTTCCATGTTCTCCCCGTGTCTGCGTGGGTTTCCTCCGGGTTCTCCGGTTTCCTCCCACAGTCCAAAAACATGGATTATATCAATTGAGTTCTTCAAATTGCCCCATATAGAGTGTGTCTGTGTGAGTGAGTGTGTGCCCAGCGATAGATTGGTGCCCTGTCCTGGGAGTATCTGCCCAGCGCCCGAGACGTTCTCCCCTGGATGGGCATGGGGAACCCCACCACGACCCTAATAGAGGATAAAGCGGATAATGAATGAATGAATGAATACTAATTATACTATTCATTCATTCATTATCTTCCGCTTTATCCTCTATTAGGGTTGCGGGGGGGGGGGGTTCCCCATGCCCATCCAGGGGAGAACGTCTCGGGCGCTGGGCAGATACACCCAGGACAGGGTGCCAATCCATCGCTGGGCACACACTCACTCACACAGACACACTCTATATGGGGAAAATTTTTGAAAATTCAACTGACTTGATCCATGTTTTTGGACTGTGGGAAGAAACCGGAGAACCCGGAGGAAACCCACGCAGACACGGGGAGAACACCAAACCACTAAGCCACCGTGCTGCCTAATTATACTAATTATACTATATTATACTAATTATACTAATACCTGTGTCCACCTGTAGCTTTGTTGTTCTCCGGTTCCGTTACTCTTTAAATACTTCGTGCTCCTCCACAAAGAAAGGAGAACAAACCAAACATCGAGCCGACCTCCGCAGCTCCTCCTCGCATTGCTTAGGTCTTACTGACCGACGTGCCATATATGGGCGTAACGTCCTGTTCAGAGTGCGGTGACGTCTGGGGCAGTGTGTCGGCGTTCCGAAGCGAAAGTGAAAGCAAGCGTGAACCTGACTGACAACGTACAGAACGTCTGTTCGGCGCGCGGAACGTAGAACGCAGCCGGGGGGGTTCCTCTGACCCATTCACTTCCGATGCGCTGGTTCTGCCCGTGAGTGGACCGTCCTCTGGTTTGTGAAGACGTTCTGTAGCTGTTTATTCGGGAGAACGTTGGGTAGGTGGAACCTGACGGAACCTGGTTTATAATCTGTGTACGGGGTTTCTTAAACTGCAAGAACAGGTTTTCTTTACGTGGCTGTCCCGCGCCGCCGCCGTCGTCATGCCAACCGGACGTTCCACCTCCACGTTGGGCGTCTCGCCCCGTTTTTGACAACCCCGCACTGAGCGGCACTAGAACCGTCAGCTGCCACCTTCTTACATCTCATTACCGTCTTTTGCTTTCGGGTTCTCTCAATGAGGGGTTGGGGTGGGGGGGGGTTCTATCCCAAAGTTGGGGGTTCCAAATTCCAACATCTCGTGTAGCCGTGTGGGTCCTCGAGCGAGGCCCCGCCCCCTTATTATAACGATGGGGATCCATTTGTTCTACTGTGCTCTCACACAGAGGAGCATGTCCTCCACATGTCCTGGCGTCCCCCCCCCCCCTCTCTCTCGAGTCCTATCCCGTCACTCACACGTTTTCCGTTCTGTTCTCCGTTCCCAGGATCTGTCCTGCATGGACGAACTGTCCAACACGTCTCTGTTCTCCTCGACGCCGGACTCGCTCTCAGAGTACCCCGACCCGCCGGGCTTCAGCATCGACCTGTCCCAGCTGGCCAACGACGTCGCCAACTCTGCGTCCACCTTTTGGGACACGCCCGGACACAGCCAGAGAGAGGTGAGGGCGCTGGGGGGGTGTGGGGGGTCACCCCGAACTGGGGTGGAACGGGTGAGAGATGTGAGTGGTGTGGCGGGGACGGTTCTAAGAGTGTTGTTTCTGAGGGTGAGGGTGAGGTTGGAGGTTGGGCTGGAGTCCACAGGATGGGGATGATCTGTGGTGAGGGGGATGGAGGGGGCTGAAGGAGGCAGGGTTGAGGTCGAGCCGCAAGCTGGATCCGACCGGCTGGTGGAACCCTCTCTTTAAACAGAACGTGAGCGGAACCTCGCTGCAGCTGATCCCTTTACCTCCTCCACCTCTCTGACTCCGCCTTTCGCACCGAACCGAATCGAGAGGACGATCTGAAGAAGACGGACTACAGAGCGGGACTGTAGAACTACCAACTCCGTCTCTATGGTAACCGGGGCTGATGGAGCGACGGTTACATGGTTCCTGTTGTCGGAGAACCCTGATGAGAACTCGGTTGAGAACTCATGGGGGCGTGTGTTCCACCCTTCGTTAAATCTGCACGACATTTGCATCTTTTTTTTTTTTTTTTTTTTAAATACCTGAAGCCACGTTTCACTGCTCATGGAAATCACACTCGAGGAAGATCCTCTGAGGCACCGCCGACCGAGGACAGATGGTCCTCGGGGTTCTGATGGGCTCTCGGTAAAGTTAGATCCTCAGTGGATTGGAACCAGAACGGAACCCGAACCTGTGTTTATTTAGGGAACCCTGTATTTATTTGTATTTATTTGTTCTGTATCTCGGCGGATGAGGAGCCTCGGTCCTCACAAAGCACCCTTAAGTCGGGGGACGTTTGAAGGTCCCGGGTTCGAAACGGAACCCTCAGCTTTGAGCCACGTCTGAGGTTCCTCGCCTCCTCCGTCTCTGTATTCAGTTTTTTTCTCTGGTTCTTTGCAGATGACCAAGTTTTCGGGTTTGGATGAAATCAGCGCCTTTCTGACCAACCAGCCGTATAAGGTAACGAGCTGACCATTAACTCCCCTCATACTCCATCCACCCATTATGGAGGGGGGGGGGGGTACCCCACGCCCATCCAGGGGGGAAACGTTTCGGGGGCTGGGCAGGTACACCCAGGAGAGGGCGCCAATCTATCACTCACTCACTCACACAGACACACACTATATGGGGCAATTTGGGGAAATCACTTGACCTTGATCCATGTTTGTTGGACTGTGGGAGGAAATCGGAGAACCCGGAGGAAACCCACGCTGACACGGGGAGGACATGCGAACTCCACCCAGGTTGGGATTCGAACCGGGAATCCCCAGCGCTGAGAAGAGAACATGCTAAACCACTAAGCCAGCATGCCACCCTCGTCTCATATTGTGTTTATGAATTAATATTATTACATTCACATTCATTCATTATCTCCCGCTTTATCCTCTATTAGGGTCGCGGTGGGGTTCCCCATGCCCATTCAGGGGAGAACGTTTCGGGCGCTGGGCAGATACACCCAGGACAGGGCGCCAATCCATCGCTGGGCATACACACACTCATACAGACACACTCTATATGGGGCAATTTGGAGAGCTCAATTGACCTTGATCCATGTTTTTGGACTGTGGGAGGAAACCGGAGAACCCGGAAGAAACCCACGCGGACACGGGGAGGACATGGAAACTCCACCCAGATGGGGATTCGAACCGGGAATCCCTAGCGCTGAGAGGAGAACATGCTAAACCACTAAGCCACCGTGCTGCCCTTATTAATATTTTCTTTAATATAATATTCTAATGTTTATAATATTAATATTCGAGTGATTAGAGTTGGAGGCGGGGTTTTGGGTTCTTGGTGATGAATCTCATGCTCATCTCTCTCTCTCTCTCTCTCTCTCTCTCTCGCTCGCTCGTCCAGCTACCTGAAACTGCCCCGCCCCCACCGGAGGAGGACGAGGAGCCGGACGAGGAAGAGACGGAGGAACTGGGGCACGTGGACACTTACGCCGAATACAAGCCATCTAAATGTAAGGATGCGACTCGGCGCTACAGAAGACACACACACACACACACACACACACACACACACACACACACAGAGAGACACACACACACACACACAGAGACACACACACAGTGGGTTGCTATGACGACAGTAACTCCTCATGCGGTGGTCACCACTGCTGTAGTATCATAAACTAGAAACTATAGTATCATAAACTACGTAGTGTGGTATCATAAACTACGTACGATAGTATCATAAACTACGTACGATAGTATCATAAACTACGTACGATAGTATCATAAACTACGTACGATAGTATCATAAGCTACGTACTGTAGTATCATAAACTACGTACGATAGTATCATAAGCTACGTACTGTAGTATCATAAACTACGTACGATAGTATCATAAACTACGTACGATAGTATCATAAACTACGTACTGTAGTATCATAAACTACGTACGATAGTATCATAAACTACGTACTGTAGTATCATAAACTACGTACGATAGTATCATAAACTACGTACTGTGGTATCATAAACTACGTACTGTAGTATCATAAACTACAAACTGGTATCATAAACTACAACTGTAGTATCATAAACTACAAACTGGTATCATAAACTACGTACGATAGTATCATAAGCTACGGTGCTCATGACTCCTGCAGTCCTTATAAACTACAGCGGTCACACACAAACTACGGTTTTCACAACTACTGTAGTCGCACACGAACTGCGGTTGTCACAACAACTGTAGTCCTCATGAACTATGGTTTTCACACAAACTACAGCGGTCACAACGGCTATGACATCATAAACTACGGTTGTCACAACTACTATCTTGGTCACAAACAGAATACGGTTATCACTACTACCGTGGTCACAAACAGACTACGGGTTTCACAACTACTACCGTGGTCACAAACAAACTACGGTTGTCACAACTGCTACCGTGGTCACAAACAGACTACGGTTGTCACAACTACTACCGTGGTCACAAACTGACTACGGTTTTCCAAACTACTACCGTGGTCACAAACAGACTACGGTTGTCAAAACTACTATTGTGGTCACAAACAAACTACGGATGTCAAAACTACTACCGTGTTCACAAACAGACTACGGTTGTCACAACTACTACCGTGGTCACAAACAGACTACGGTTGTCACAACTACTGTGGTCACAAACAAGCTACAGTTGTCACAACTACTGTGGTCACAAACAAGCTACAGTTGTCACAACTACTGTGGTCACAAACAAGCTACGGTTGTCACAACTACCGTGGTCACAAACGGACTGCGGTTGTCACAACTACTACCGTGGTCACAAACAGACTACGGTTGTCACAACTACCGTGGTCACAAACAGACTGCGGTTGTCAAAACTACTATCGTGGTCACAAACGGACTGCGGTTGTCACAACTACTACCGTGGTCACAAACGGACTGCGGATGTCACAACTACTACCGTGGTCACAAACGGACTGCGGTTGTCACAACTACTACCGTGGTCACACACGGACTACGGTTGTCACAACTACTACCGTGGTCACAAACAGACTACGGTTGTCACAACTACCGTGGTCACAAACGGACTACGGTTGTCACAACTACTACCGTGGTCACAAACAGACTACGGTTGTCACAACTACTACCGTGGTCACAAACAGACTACGGTTGTCACAACTACTACCGTGGTCACAAACGGACTACGGTTGTCACAACTTCTACCGTGGTCACAAACGGACTACGGTTGTCACAACTACTACCGTGGTCACAAACGGACTACGGTTGTCACAACTACTACCGTGGTCACAAACGGACTACGGTTGTCACAACTACTACCGTGGTCACAAACAAACTACGGTTGTCACAACTACTCCGTGGTCACAAACAAACTAAGGTTGTCACAACTACTGTGGTCACAAACAGACTGCGGTTGTCAAAACTACTACCGTGGTCACAAACAGACTGCGGTTGTCACAACTACTACCGTGGTCGCAAACAAACTAAGGTTGTCACAACTACTGTGGTCACAAACAGACTGCGGTTGTCACAACTACTACCGTGGTCACAGACTACGGTTGTCACAACTACCGTGGTCACAAACAGACTGCGGTTGTCACAACTACTACCGTGGTCACAAACGGACTACGGTTGTCACAACTACTACCGTGGTCACAAACAAACTACGGTTGTCACAACTACTACCGTGGTCACAAACAAACTAAGGTTGTCACAACTACTGTGGTCACAAACAGACTGCGGTTGTCAAAACTACTACCGTGGTCACAAACAGACTGCGGTTGTCACAACTACTACCGTGGTCGCAAACAAACTAAGGTTGTCACAACTACTGTGGTCACAAACAGACTGCGGTTGTCAAAACTACTACCGTGGTCACAAACAGATTGCGGTTGTCACAACTACTACCGTGGTCACAAACAGACTACGGTTGTCAAAACTACTACCGTGGTCACAAACAGACTGCGGTTGTCACAACTACTACCGTGGTCGCAAACAAACTAAGGTTGTCACAACTACTGTGGTCACAAACAGACTGCGGTTGTCACAACTACTACCGTGGTCGCAAACAAACTAAGGTTGTCACAACTACTGTGGTCACAAACAGACTGCGGTTGACAAAACTACCATGGTCTCAAACTGTGGACGCAACTACGGTTTTCACACACAAACTCCGGTTGTGACTACGACGGTTTTCACACACAAACTCCGGTGGTCACAACAACGGTTTTCACACACACACACACACACACACACACACACACACACACACAAACTACGGTTGTCATTGCAACCTTCGTCCCGACCGAACGGAGGATCCGGATCCGGGAGGCGATGCCGGTGTTGATTCTGCTAAGCTGACCCGTGTTCCTGTCTCTTTACAGCTACTATAGGAATCTCGCATCCTGACATCGTGGTGGAGACCAGCACTCTGTCCAGCGTCCCGCCCCCGGACATCACCTACACCCTCTCCATCCCCGAGAACACTATTAAAACGGGCTCGCTGTCCGCCCTGCAGCTCGAGGCCATCATCTACGCCTGCCAGGTAACCACGCCTCTCTGATGTCACATTTGCATCGTAGGTTTTGTTGCGTTCTCGCTCATTTGCACGTCCACCTGCTGCGGCGGCGTCTCCTGCAGCTCGTTAGCGTAATCTAGTCCTAATAACGAACGTGTTTGCATATCCGTCACATTACACTCTGCGCTTCAGTGGTCTCACTGCGGATAACCTGCGAGTTAATCTTCGCATGAAAATCCTTCATTTGAATTCATTACATACATACATTATTACATATGTACATTATTAATGATTCGATTTAATAAGATGCCACTTTTTTATTTAGTGTTTCTATAAATTTGCCTCTTTTTTTTATTATTAAATTTGGTAAATGTTTTTTTTTTTGGTTCTTGGTTTTTAAGCTTACAACAAATTTAAAACTGCATTTAATTAATTAATTTTTTTTTATTTAAATTTTTATTAGGGGAAGAATAAAAAAAAAGAATTAAAAAAAAGTTTTTTTTAGTTTTTTTTTAGCATCTTCACATTAATACAAGGCATTCCCCTATTTTTCCAAAATTATAAACCATTTTTACATACATGAAAAGACCAACAAATACACAAAAAGAAAAAAAAACACCCTACACTCATCCAATCAGGTTTTGTTATACACACCTACTACAATTTAAGCATTTATTACATATTTAAGTATAATAGTCATTATGATCTTATTAGTTGAATGTACTCAATATAAAACTTCATTTTAATATCCATCCATTATCTCCCGCTTTATCCTCTATTAGGGTCACGGTGGGGTTCCCCATGCCCATCCAGGGGAGAACGTTTCGGGCGCTGGGCAGATACACCCAGGACAGGGCGCCAATCTATCGCTGGGCACACACTCACTCACACAGACACACTCTATATGGGGCAATTTGGAGAAATCAGTTGACCTTGATCCATGTTTTTGGACTGTGGGAGGAAACCGGAGAACCCGGAGGAAACCCACGCAGACTCTGGGAGAACATGGAATCCCTAGTGCTGAGAGGCGAACGTGCTAAACCACTAAGCCACCGTGCCGCCCCCTGCAGTTTAATATTCATTCATTCATTCATTATCTCCTGCTTTATCCTCTAGTAGGGTCGCGGTGGGGTTCCCCATGCCCATCCAGGGGAGAACGTTTCGGGCGCTGGGCAGATACACCCAGGACAGGGCGCCA
>JAFMOC010000738.1:57500-72500 GCA_019802505.1 Corydoras sp. C115 | reverse complement strand
CCTCAGCACCATCACTCAGGGTTTTGGGTGGAGGATGATTACCGTATTTTCCCGACTATGAGGCGCACCTAAAAGCCTAAAATGTTCCCAGAAATCGGACGTGCGCCTTATAATCCTTATAATCCGCTGCGCCTTATACGTGTACTGAGTTCCAAAATCTATAAAAGTGTTGTCGTGCGACCAGGTGGTTTGTTCCACACATCGCCGCCCTGCTGGTCTGTGACTCCATGCGCGCTCATCTCACAGAAAAGCCGAGTGAAGAAAATTAATCGAGGGCTCGCCGTCATTCCGGGAGGATTAAATAAAGAACTCCGACCGCTGGACGTCGGCGTAAACGGGGCGTTTAAAGTAAAGTCGCGGGCGGCGTGGGAGCGATGGATGATAGACGTGAACACACGTTTACTAAAACTCGGGAGGCGGCGGCGGGGCGAGTTACGCCACCGTCTGTGAATGGATCGTGGACGCCTGGGCCGAGGTCTCTGCCGTGACCGTCGTCCGAGCTTTCGCGAAAGCCGGCGTCGTCGCCGAACGGCCGCCCGGAGACGAGACGGACTCGGACATCGATGAGAGGGAACACCGGAGTGCTCGATAGAGAACCAGCTTTTTAATTCAGACACAGAAGACGAGGACGCTGATGGATTTGTGGGAGAACAGAGATTAAAATAATGTGTGTTTTATCAAGTAGAATAAACTTCAATTATAAATCAGCGTTCTGCATCCTTTACTTTTCTTGTAGATCGTATGTTTTAGCGAGTGCCTTATAATACGCTGCCGTACAGAATAAGTACCGTACAGAAATAGAGTCCGTAATTCAGACTGCGCCTTATAGTCCGGAAAATACGGTATATTAAATAAATGTAAGAATATATATAAAGTCACTCTGACTGTAAAGTCTGTATTTTAGTTTGGATTAAAGGTGAATGCACCGTGGTAAACTTTTTGTTTTTTAATATATTTTGAATTATTTGTTCATTGATGGATGTTTTTTATGTTAAAAAAAAAAAAAAAAAAAGCCGGGCAGCTCAGCGAACCTAACGCTGCTCATTATAATTCAGCGCAATCCTATTTTTATATCAATATAAAATGAAAGTATCGTTTTAAATAAATGTTGTAATTGTTCACATCGTCGTTTCATCTCGTCAATCACACAATTAAAATTTTAGTTTAAAGACCATTTGAACTGACAAAAAAAAAAATCGTTTCTGAATCGAATCGTGAATCAAAAATAATCGGAATCGAATCGCCAGACCGTACGGTACGGTGCCGAACAGAATAAGTACCGTACAGAAATAGATCCCGTAATTCAGACTGCGCCTTATAGTCCGGATAATACGGTATATTAAATAAATGTAAGAATATATATATAAAGTCACTCTGACTGTAAAGTCTGTATTTTAGTTTGGATTAAAGGTGAATGCACGGTGGTAAACTTTTGTTTTTTTAATATATTTTGTTCATTGATGGATATTTTTTATGTAAAAAAAAAAAAAAAAAAGCCGGGCAGCTCAGCGATCCTAACGCTCATTTTAATTCAGCGCAATGCTATTTTTATATCAATATAAAATGGAGCGAAAAGATTTGATGCAGGACGGAACCTGAAATTATCGTTTTAAATAAATGTTGTAATTGTTCACATCGTCGTTTCATCTCGTCAATCGCACAATTTAAACTAAAATAAACTAAATTTAAAGACCATTTGAACTGAAAAAAAAAAAACAAATCGTTTCAGAATCGAATCGTGACTCAGAAATAATCGGAATCGAATCGCCAGACCCGTACGGTACGCTGCCGTACAGAAATAGACCCCGTAATTCAGACTGCACCTTATAATACGGTGCGCCTTATAGTCCGGAAAATACGGTACATGGTTTCTCACGTTCTCTGTCCCTCTGTTTGTGTAGATCAGCGTGGATCGAGGCATGCCGTGGACCGAGGCCTGCAAAAAAGCCGAGAAGCTGAGTGGAGAACACGATGGGTTCTATCTCTCTCACCGGGTACCTGGAACCATAAGATCAAGCTTTAATAAAGAACCAGAGAACTTATTAGATCCACTGCGGTGTATACAGACGTTCTGATTGTGCTTTGCGTCTCCAGTTGAGAGGAAGCCAGCCGTGCGTGCTGCTGGCGGAACAGGGCCGCGGGCGGAATCTCATCGTCTACAAGCCCAACATCGGCAGACAGACCCACCAGGAGAACCTCGACAACCTGCTGATGCGATACCAGAAGGTCTGAACCTCACGTTCACCGTCAACGTTTAATTTATAATCAAAACGACAAAGACGCGAGACTTATCAGCAGAACTCAGAACCTCGACTCCAAATCTGAACCCCCCTGGCTTACCGGGGCCACCTAGTGGCGGTTCAGGACAAGTCATTCATTCATTCATTATCTCCCGCTTTATCCTCTATTAGGGTCGCGGGGGGGGGGTTCCCCATGCCCATCCAGGGGAGAACGTTTCGGGCGCTGGGCAGATACACCCAGGACAGGACGCCAATCTATCGCTGGGCACACACTCACTCAAACAAACACACTCTATATGGGGCAATTTGGAGAACTCAATCCATGACTTGATCCATGTTTTTGGACTGTGGGAGGAAACCGGAGAACCCGGAGGAAACCCACGCGGACACGGGGAGAACATGGAAACTCCACCCAGATGGGGATTCGAATTGGGAATCACTAGTGCTGAGAGGAGAACATGCCAAACCACTAAGCCACCGTGCCGACATTGAAGTTCATGTAATTTAATTATATAGTGCTTTTTATGATAGAACGTCGTCACAAAGCAGCTTTTATATAAACCTTTAAATCCCCAAAGAACGAGCTGAAGCAACAGCGGCAAAACAAAACTCCCTTTGTTATTTTAAGGAAGAAACCTTGTGAGGACCGAGGCTCATCGTCCTTGAGCGGGGGGGAGCATGATTGTGTGGTGATCATGTGACCCGTATTTAACGATTGAGAACTATAGAAGTCCAGGACCGCCGGTCTCTCGCTTTATCCTCTATTAGGGTCTCGGGGGGGAGGTTCCCCATGCCCATCCAGGGGAGAACGTTCCGGGCGCTGGGAAGATACACCCAGGACAGGGGGGCAATCTATCGCTGGACACACGCTCACTCACACAGACACATTCTATATGGGGCAATTTGGAGAATTCAATTGACTTGATCCATGTTTTTGGACTGTGGGAGGAAACCGGAGAACCCGGAGGAAACCCACGCGGACACGGGGAGGACATGGAAACTCCACCCAGATGGAGATTTGAACCGGGAATCCCTAGTGCTGAGAGGAGAACATGCTAAACCACTAAGCCGCCGTGCCGCCCCCAATAGAAACACCTCAAAAGAACCAGACAAGAGAAACAATTAGTTAATGAATCACAGTAATTAAGTGTTAGTTTGATTGACATGCGTTCTGAAGGTGTGTGTGTGTGTGTGTGTGTGTGTGTGTGTGTGTGTGTGTGTGTGTGTGTGTGTGTGTGTGTGTGTTTGCAGGTGACGCCAGAAAAAGCGCAAGAGACCTGGGAGAATCAGTTTGTGTTCTCGTTTAAGAAGTGCACTCATGCGAACTGGTGAGTGGACCGTCTGATTCAGGGTGGGGCAACTCGGGGTGGGGCAGGGTGGGGCAACTCGGGGTTAACGTGTGGGGTTCAAATCCCAAATCCACCAGAGTCACCGGTGTGGCTCTCAGGGAAGAGGGACGCTCCTGAACCGTCTTTGCTCCATGGCGTGTGTATCACGCCTGACTCTGTTTTCTGTTGGAGAACCTGTTAAGCCCCCCCCCCCCCCGAGGTTCCAATACCTTCATCTTTAAGACGTCTGAGGTAGGGGTGAGCTGCAATATTCGCTGATTCGACGATTCGATTCGGAGAACCGTAGTCGACTATGAACCTCATAGTCGACTGTACCATTTTGACCACATGGGGGCGCCCATGGCTGCTGCTAAGCATTAGTTTTTACATGAAATGTCTTTGTTTTCGTTATATATATAGCCTTTTGTCAAATAAAATCATCCTAATTTCTAGAAAAAAAAAGAAAAACAAAAAAAAGGTTTTCTTTTGTTAGAAAAACAAGAAAAATGTAAAAAAAAAAAATCGTTTTTTAAAAACTATGCTTATAGCGCCATCTTGTGGTGAAATTTTAACTGATTCGACTATCAGTGGACTATAGGGAAAATCTGACGAATCAGATTCGACTATGAAAATCCTTAGTTGAAGACACCCCTAGTCTGAGGGCGAGTGGGGTCCCGAAAATAACACCAGTGACCTGGAGAACCTCTTATTAGATCTTGAATCCGAGTTTGGCGAACTGGCGCCATCTGCTGGCCAACTTTAATCATGCACTAACCCCACCGTCAATGATGCTGCATACTGTTACCTCAAATCTGTGACGTCATCAGTGAGACAGAACTTTATCCTATATTAGGGTTGTGGGGGGGGGGTTCCCCCATCCAGAGGAGAACGTTTCAGGCGCTGGGCAGATAGAACCAGGACAGGACGCCAATCTATCACTGTACACACACTCACTCACACAGACACACATGGGGCAATTTGGAAGAACCCAATTGACTTGATCCATGATTTTTGGACTGTGGGAGGAAAGCCTGGAGAACCCAGAGGAAACCCACGCGGACACGGGGGGAACATGGAAGCTCCACCCAGATGGGGATTCGAACCGGGAATCCCTAGCGCTGAGAGGAGAACATGCCAAACCACTAAGCCACCGTGCCGCCCTGAGACAGAACTATCTGTTATTTAAACCCATCACGCCTGTGAGGAGACGGAGGAGGTTCTAGAACAGGAGCCGTGACGGTGGAACCGTGGGCAGATGACCTCACCCGAATCCTACGTCATCTCTAGTGTTCTAGATAATCTCGGCTTGGTTCCTGAGCGTGTGGTACGTCATTTCGGACGCACTCGCACGCCGTCGCGGTTCCTCTTGAAGGCAAAAATAATGAGCATTATTACGCATTTAATATTTAATTATTATTAATAATTGTAGATCAAAGCATTATTCATTTATTTCAGGCATTAATATTGCTTAAGTTCTTAAGTTTAACGAGCTACGGCGGTGTTTGTTCTCTAATCAGACCCACGTGAGAATGTATCTCTGTGTCAAGGTCAGGATG
The DNA here is from genome assembly GCA_019802505.1 of Corydoras sp. C115. Taxonomy (NCBI): domain Eukaryota; kingdom Metazoa; phylum Chordata; class Actinopteri; order Siluriformes; family Callichthyidae; genus Corydoras; species Corydoras sp. C115. The sequence continues at coordinate 67,376 of JAFMOC010000738.1, read as the reverse complement.
TACAGAAGGGAGTCACCGGCAGGGAGTAGTATTATACGGGTCGGTTAACTACAAACGTTCTGATAACAAGAAGCATCATTATTAGGGCTGTCTTCAACTAAGGATTTTCATAGTCGAATCTGATTCGTCAGATTTTCCCTATAGTCGACTGATAGTCGAATCATTTAAAAATTTCACCACAAGATGGCGCTATAAGCGTGGTTTTTAAAAAATATATTTTTTTTATATTTTACTTGTTTTTCTGCTCATTTGGAATGTGCAACTAACTGCAGGGGGCGCTTTTATTAATGTGTAGCCTATTGTTAAAGCGCACACATCATTAAAAAAAAAATTAACAGAAATTAGGATGATTTTATTTGACAAAAGGCTATATATATAAACGAAAACAAAGACATCTCATGTAAAAACTAATGCTTAGCAGCAGCCATGGGCGCCCCCATGTGGTCAAAATGGGACATTCGACTATGAGGTTCATAGTCGACTACGGTTCTCCGAATCGAATCGTCGAATCGTCGAATCGTCGAATATTGCAGCTCACCCCTAAACAACACCTTTAAAAACACACAACACTACAGTCTGAATGTAAATCCACATCAACAGAAGTTTCAGGACGCACCCCTCAGTCACTGAATTCAGGTGGTCGATCCCCACATGCACCAACTCGGACACCCAGCCGTGAGAACGGGCACCGAGGGCCGGCGGCTGGAGTGAGCGCTCCTACAGACAGACTCCGAAACACCGCAGAAAGCCTCCGAATGGGACGTTCCTGCCGGCTGTTTTCCGGTTGTGGCGGAGCGCGGTGGTGTGTATATGTTCCGTACGGTACACAGGACGTACGGTGCGTGTGGGTGGCCGAGCGTGCGTTCAGACGCTGCGGCGCTTTAACCGAAAGCACATGGGTGACGGCCGAACCGGAGGTTCACATCTGTGTAGGTTTGCTTTTAGGTGCAGCATCCATTACCTCCTTTAATGCACAATTAAATATACGAGTCGCATAAATGATCACATGATTAAATCACGCCGTGTGAGTGTGTGTGTGTGTGTGTGTGTGAGAGAGTGTGTGTGTGTGTGTGTGAGTATAACGTCTGCTCGGGCGGGGTGGCCCACAGGTGGTCGATCTGAGATGGAAGAGCGGCGAAGGTGGGGGCGTGTGCAGAAGATTTCTGTTGTATTAATAAATGTTATTTCTGAGTGAAGAAATAACATTCATTAATCCATGTTCTCCCCCGTGTCCGTGTGGGTTTCCTCCGGGTTCTCCGGTTTCCTCCCACAGTCCAAAAACATGAATCAAGGGTGGATTTACCCACACTCTCTATATCAGACTCTATATCTCTATACCGGAGAACCCAGAGGAAACCCACGCGGACACGGGGGGAACATGGAAGCTCCACCCAGATGGGGATTCGAACCAGGAATCCCCAGGAATCTCTATATCAGCACGCGGTCGAGTACCGATAGAACGTCGCGCGCGTTCTCAGCCTGCGTGTGTGTTCTCTCTGTGCAGGAAAGGTAAATGTAAGCAGATGGAACAGGGCCACGAGTGCTGGCTGGGCATGCGCCTGCGGCAGTACCACATGCTGTGCGGGGCGCTGCTCCGCGTGTGGAAGCGGGTGGCCGACGTCGTCTCGGACGTCACGGCGTCCAGCATGCTGCAGATCGTCCGCCTGAAAACCAAACAGAACAGCAAGCAAGTCGGTGAGTGTTCTCCACACTGCTCCACGGCATCCACTTAGTTTGAGTTCAGGCTCAATTGATCCTCATGTGGGTTCTACATGATCTAATGTTTGGGGGGGGCAGCACGGTGGCTTAGTGGTTTGGCATGTTCTCCTCTCAGCGCTGGGGATTCCCAGTTTTGAATCCCCATCTGGGTGGAGTTTCCATGTCCTCCCCGTGTCCGCGTGGGTTTCCTCCGGGTTCTCCGGTTTCCTCCCACAGTCCAAAAACATGGATCAAGGTCAATTGAGTTCTCCAAATTGCCCCATATAGAGTGTGTTGTGAGTGAGTGTGTGCCCAGCGATAGATTGGTGTCCTGTCCTGGGTAAGCGGAAGATAATGAATGAATGATTATTATTATGTATAGGGGCGGCACGGTGGCTTAGTGGTTTGGCATGTTCTCCTCTCAGCGCTGGGGATTCCCGGTTCGAATCCCCATCTGGGTGGAGTTCCATGTTCTCCCCGTGTCCGCGTGGGTTTCCTCCGGGTTCTCTGGTTTCCTCCCGCAGTCCAAAAACATGGATCGAGTCAATTGAGTTCTCCAAATTGCCCCATATAGAGTGTGTCTGTGTGAGTGAGTGTGTGTCCAGCGAAAGATTGCCCCCCTGTCCTGGGTGTATCTGCCCAGCGCCCGAAACGTTCTCCCCTGGATGGGCATGGGGAACCCCCCCCCCCCCTCGACCCTAATAGAGGATAAAGCGGGAGATAATGGATGAATGAATAAAGAACAAAAATAAAAATTTTTATTAAATAAATAAATTATTTTTATTTATTATATATATTATGATAAATATATTATTATATTTAGGGGCGGCACGGTGGCTTAGTGGTTTAGCATGTTCTCCTCTCAGCGCTGGGGATTCCCGGTTCGAATCCCCATCTGGGTGGAGTTTGCATGTCCTCCCCGTGTCCGCGTGGGTTTCCTCCGGGTTCTCCGCTTTCCTCCCACAGTCCAAAAACATGGATCGAGTCAATTGAGTTCTACAAATTGCCCCATATAGAGTGTGTCTGTGTGAGTAAGTGTATGTCCAGCGATGGATTGCCCCCCTGTCCTGGGTGTATCTGCCCAGCGCCCGAAACGTTCTGCCCTGGTCGCCCTAATAGAGGATAAAGCGGAAGATGATGAAATGAATGGATTATATAAATAAGTATATCATTAAATCTAATATTTATTATATAAATAAAATAAAATGTCGTCGTCGTCCTTCAGGCATCAAGATCCCGGAGAACTGTGTGGAACGCGTGCGCGGCGAGCTGACGCAGATGAACGCCGAGGTGAAGCGGGCGCGCGAGGAGAAGCAGCAGGCGCAGAGGCGGCGCTTGCAGGAGCAGCTCCTGAAGCAGCAGCAGCAGAAGTTCTTCAGCATGGAGCAGTGGAACGCCCGCCGGCCGCCCTACCCGCCGCCGCCGCCGTCGTACCAGCCCCACCAGGGTGCGCCGTTCAGGAAACAACGCGTGGAGGACGTCCTGGATCTGACCGACAGCCCCTGCCCCTCCCCCGAGCCCAAACCCGGCCTGACCAACGGCGACTTCGGCATGCGCAGGACCGACGCGGAGCTGGACCTGTTCTCCCAGAAGCCGTGCGCACGGAACCCGCCGGGGCCGGGGCCGGGGCCCGGGCCGACCCCCAACGGCTTCCAGCAGACCATCCACACGCGCAACCAGAACGTCGGCCAGCTGTACCGCCTCCAGAGCGGCGAGGGCAAGCCGGACCTCGGCACGCTGACCGGCCCGGGCCTGGGCATCCCCCTGCTGCACGGCGGCGGCGCCGCGCCCGGTCCCGCCCAGCCGGACGGCCAGCGCCCCCTGCTGCACGCGCTGGAGAACCCGCCGGCGCTGAACCTGTCCCGGCACGGCGCCGTCGTGGACGACTTCGACTACGACTTCGACTCGCACCTCCCGCCGTCCTACTTCAACCCGCAGGCCACGCCCACCTCCTCGTCCTCCTCCTTCTCCTACCCGTCCGTCGCCGCCTCCTCCCTGTTCCCCGCCGCGCAGCCTCCGTCCCTCTCCGACACCATCTCCCCGTCGTCGCTCTTCGCCCCCCCCGCGTCCTTCGCCGCCGCCGCCGAGCGGGCCCCGCCCCTCTCGCTGCCCGGCGCTCACTGCGGCCTGGACGTCCTGGACACCAGCGAGGCCCTGAACCTGATGACCCGCGGCGCTCCCGCAGACTGCCGCAACTCCGTCATCCAGTACAAGCCCCCGGACTAGCGCCCCCTATCCCCCCCCCCCACACACACACACACACACCCCCACACCCCCCCTCATGGCCAGACGGAACCCCAGGTTCCTGAACTGCAATAACTGCGATTCCCGCCGCCGTACGGATCCGGCGCGAGGCCTTCCTCGGACCGCCGTCGTGGGTTCCGCGGGGAAAGGGGACGGCGGTCGCGATTTCACTGTTCTGTTCGAACCCTGCCGGCGGGGGGGGGGGGGGGGGGGGGGGGGGGAGAGAAACCCATCGGCAGGTGGACCCCGCAGTCGCGTGGACCGGTCAGCGGGCGGCGCCGGTTTCTCTTCGCCGTCGAAAAGTGTTCTCCGTCGTCAGTGTTCCCACTTCGTGAGGGATTGCGCCGTGTTTACCCCGGAACCGTCTCATGAGGCTGGGCTACTCATGACCTCGCTGCTGTTGACGCCGCTTCCCCTCCCCCCCCCAATCCCCCCCCCACCCTCCCAAACCCGCACACTTTTCCACAATCGATGGTACACTAGATGAAAAAACGTTTCACTGGAACCCCCCCCCTCCCCCCTCCCCCTCCCCCCCGAAACCCGTCGCGAGAGCATTAAGGGAGCGGCCGCGGCGTCCTCCACCTCGCCGGCCGAACGGGCGTGGCGCTCGGTGACGTCATTCAGAGATGTATTTATTTAAAAGCCGTCGTCGGCGTCGCGCCGTCTGTGGGCTCGTCGTCCGGTTACTCAGCGGTGCCGGTGGCGTTGGGGTGGGGGTGCAATCGGAACCTGGAGAGAGAGAGAGAGAGAGAGATGCCTTCGGTGTTCAGTCAGTGCCTTTTCGTTCGATGACGATGCAGTCGACCCGTTTGTGGGCGTGGCCGTGTGGAGATGCTTCTCGTTGCTGCGGGTCACGTGACCGGTTTTTAATTTTTTAATTTTTTCTATTTATTCCCGAATCCGCCGGCTGCTGTGAGCCCCCCGAATTTAATCGTCTTAGCTTTTTAAGGTCTGAGCCTGAGTGGAGTGACGGGGCGGGGGCGGGGCCAGGTGAGGGGGTGGAGTAACGGGGCGGGTGGGGCCGGGTGGGGGTGGGGGGGATCACTGCTTGATTTTTGAACTTTTCTCAGGTATGGCAGGGAAACGTTACGGAAACCGAAGCCGGCCCCGTTAGCCCTCCGAACGACGGAACAAAACTACTGGACCTCCTCGCGGACCTCCGTCGCCCCCCGGAGGTCGTGATACTTTTAGCAATAACCCTAAACGCGCACGCCGAACAAGCTGGGAACCCAACAAGCTCTGTTTTGATGATGATGATGATGATGATGACGTGGTCGGTTCTGCGGACGTTAGTGAGGTCATGTTGTTCAGGTGGTGGAGGTCGCAGGCGTTTGCGTTGATGTTGTCGCTGTTGTTCTTCGTGTTCGTTATCGTTTTATAAACTATTCATTCTTGTTATTTATATTCGTGGGATATTTTAGGTGGTAGATCTGGTTTATATTCCTGTTTGGTAGTTGAGGCTTAAAAAGAAACGTCTCGTCTGGGTTCCTGGTCTTCTCTTCTGTCGTCGTCCCCCCCCCCCCCCTCCCCCCCCCCAATTCACACACAGAACTCCGTGTTCTCTGTCTCGCCCCCTGCTGTCCGGCGCCCGGCCCTGTTCCGTTCCGACTCCGGCCGCCGTGCGAGTCCACGTGTTTCCGGTGTGGACTCCTCTGAACCCGACCAAACCTGCAGCACCAGTCAAATGTCAGGACACGCCCCCTTTCTGCTCCACTCCCCGTAAAGATGGACTTTGTAGTTCTACGATTCCAGACTGTAGTCCATCTCTACGGTACATACTGTGTTCTCTGTTCTAATGCTCAGAACCCCCAATAGTACCACCACAGAGCAGGGGTTATTGGGTTGGGCGCATTGGTCCTATCGCAGCAGTGTCGCTGCTGCCCATCTGGGTGGAGTTTCCATGTTCTCCCCGTGTCGGCGTGGGTTTCCTCCGGGTTCTCCCGTTTCCTCCCACAGTCCAAAAACATGGATCAAGGTCAATTGAGTTCTCCAAATTGCCCCATATAGAGTGTGTGTCTGTGTGAGTGAGTGTGTGTCCAGTGATAGATTGGCGTCCTGTCCTGGGTCTATCTGCCCAGCGCCCGAAACGTTCTGCTCTGGATGGGTATGGGGAACCCCCCCCCCCTCCCCGCGACCCTTAATAGAGGATAAAGCGGGAGATAATGAATGAATGAATGTTTATAATAGCGTGCAGCCTCTCGCGCCTCATTGCTTTAGTAAAACAGTTCTAAACTCTATCGAGTCGGTTTTTTTAAAGTGCACGTTGCTGAGTAACGGGGATACCGACTGCGTGCTCATCATGAATCGGCTCTCTGTTTACATTAAGCTGTATTTACCATTTTATGGTACATGTAGGGTGACCAGATGTCCCGCTTTGTTATTGAAAGTGTTTTATAATCTGCCATCGGACAGCTGTGTTGTCTGATATATATATATATATATATATATATATACACACTAGGGGTGTCTTCAACTAAGGATTTTCATAGTCGAATCTGATTTTCCCTATAGTCGACTGATCGTCGAATCAGTTCAAATTTCACCACAAGATGGCGCAATAAGCGTGGTTTTTAAAAAAGATTTTTTTTTTTTCATATTTTACTTGTTTTTCTAGAGCACCGGAATGTGCAACTAACTGCAGGGGGAGCTTTATTAATGTGTAGCCTAATGTTAAAGCGCACACATCATTAAAAAAAAAATTAACAGAAATTAGGATGATTTTATTTGACAAAAGGCTATATATATAACAAAAACAAAGACATTTCATGTAAAAACTAATGCTTAGCAGCAGCCATGGGCGCCCCCATGTGGTCAAAATGGTACATTCGACTATGAGGTTCATAGTCGACTACGGAATCGAATCGTCGAATCAGCGAATATTGCAGCTCACCCCTAATAAACACATACACACACACACACATATATATATATATATATATATATATATACACACATGTATATATATATATTAAAAACCACGCTTATTGCGCCATCTTGTGGTGAAATTTGAACTGATTCGACTATCAGTCGACTATAGGGAAAATCTGACGAATCAGATTCGACTATGAAAATCCTTAGTTGAAGACACCCCTAGTGTCACAGACACATATATATGTGTGTGTGTGTGTGTGTGTGTGTGTGTGTTTGATAAAGGGGCAGAATAGAGACGTTTATTTTTTTGTTATTTTCAGACTGGGCTTTGGTGTCCCACACATTGTCCCCACACAGTTTTTGTCCCGCGTCTGGTGAATTGGAACCTGGTCGCCCTCGGAACATGATTTAAATGAATGTCTCGTACACATCGATACGAATGAGACGCGTTCAGAGGTGTGTCTCATCTTTAATGACGTCACAGCTGGACAAACCGCTCAGCCAATCAGATTAAAGAGGCGAGGTTAGTTGTTTTATAAGTGAAACCACGCCCTCACTGCCCCCATGTCACTGCAGAACTGACGAACGTTCCTCCACCCAAACGGTTCCTGCTCTGCGACGCCCCCGTGTCCCAACGCTTGACTGGTGCTGTACGGAGAACGTCCATTCAATTTAAATAGTGAGAAATTCTCTTCGTTAAAGAGACTGACTTTAATTAGTCGAGTCACCGGCGAGTCGGGTCCTCCATTTCTTAAGGAGCTGAGTCGTCAGGGAGTCGAGTACTTAATTTGAGTCATCGGGGAGTCGAGTCCTCGAATTGTTGAGGAGATGAGTCGTCAGGGAGTTCGAGTCGTCGGGGAGTCGAGTCCTCGATTTGAGTCGTCGGGGAGTCGAGTCCTCGATTTGAGTCGTCGGGGAGTCGAGTACTCGATTTGAGTCGTCGGGGAGTCGAGTCCTCGGTTTGAGTCGTCGGGGAGTCGAGTACTCCATTTGAGTCATCGGGGAGTCGAGTACTCGATTTGAGTCATCGGGGAGTCGAGTACTCGGTTTGAGTCGTCGGGGAGTCGAGTACTCTGTTTGAATCGTCGGGGAGTCGAGTACTCGAATTGTTGAGGAGATGAGTTGTCGGGAAGTTGAGTCGTCGGGGAGTCGAGTCCTCGGTTTGAGTCATCGGAGAGTCGAGTCCTCGGTTTGAGTCGTCAGGGAGTCGAGTACTCGAATTGTTGAGGAGATGAGTCGTCAGGGAGTCGAGTCCTCGATTTGAGTCCTCAGTTTGAGTTGTCGGGAGTGGAGTCCTCGGTTTGAGTCGTCGGGGAGTCGGGCCCTCGGTTTGAGTCGTCGGGGAGTCGGGCCCTCGGTTTGAGTCGTCGGGGAGTCGAGTCCTCGGTTTCAGTCGTCGGGGAGTCGAGTCCTCGATTTGAGTTGTCGGGGAGTCGAGTACTCGAATTGTTGAGGAGATGAGTCGTCGGGGAGTCGAGTCCTCGGTTTGAGTTGTCGGGGAGTCGAGTCCTCGGTTTGAGTCGTCAGGGAGTCGAGTACTCGAATTGTTGAGGAGATGAGTCGTCAGGGAGTCGAGTCCTCGATTTGAGTCCTCGGTTTGAGTTATCGGGGAGTGGAGTCCTCGGTTTCATCGGGGAGTCGGGCCCCGTCGGTTTGAGTCGTCGAGTCGGGCTCGGTTTGAGTCGTCGGGGAGTCGGGCCCTCGGTTTGAGTCGTCGGGGAGTCGAGTCCTCGGTTTCAGTCGTCGGGGAGTCGAGTCCTCGATTTGAGTTGTCGGGGAGTCGAGTACTCGAATTGTTGAGGAGATGAGTCGTCGGGGAGTCGAGTCCTCGGTTTGAGTTGTCGGGGAGTCGAGTCCTCGGTTTGAGTCGTCAGGGAGTCGAGTACTCGAATTGTTGAGGAGATGAGTCGTCAGGGAGTCGAGTCCTCGATTTGAGTCCTCGGTTTGAGTTATCGGGGAGTGGAGTCCTCGGTTTGAGTCATCGGGGAGTCGGGCCCTCGGTTTGAGTCGTCGGGGAGTCGGGCCCTCGGTTTGAGTCGTCGGGGAGTCGGGCCCTCGGTTTGAGTCGTTGGGGAGTCGAGTACTCGGTTTGAGTCGTCGGGGAGTCGAGTACTCGGTTTGAGTCGTCGGGGAGTCGAGTCCTCGAGTCGTTTAGGAAATGAGTAGTCAGGGAGTCGATTCCTCAGGTAGTCTAGTCCTCGATTCGTCGGGGAGTCGAGTCACCGGTTAAACCTCTGTCGCCACCTGTTGGTGTCAGACGGACCTGGACGGGGCGTCGGCCGGTCGTCCTCCTCACACTGACTCGTCCTCTCCGCCGCCGTTCTGATTGACCTCTCGCTTTATCCCGGTCACACCAAAGTCTCCACCAATCACACGCCGGCTCTCGCGCAATCTCAGGAAAAGTCGTTAAAGTGGACGGCGCCGCTCGGACGCCGCGCCGCGTTTCTGACTACTGTACTTCTTACACTTGAGCTTTCAGAAAAAACAAAACAAAAAAAAACAAAGAGAACCAAACGATAACCGATGTTAACCGATCCGTCAACTAGTCCTTCACTGACTAAACCAAACTGCCACTTTCCTCCCGTCTGGATCAGCGTTCGTTATCCCAATTAACGTTTTCTAGGTTTCTACTAAACGGGGACAGCGTCTCCGCCGGGGGCCGCGGGCCGCGGGCCGAGAGACGGTCGTTTTAGAGATTTCGATACTTTCTACCCAAAACTTTTTATATCTTGGCAAAGTGCAAAGAAAAAGAAATCACCTAATGAACACTTTGATAAATACAGAAGATTTATTAAAAGTGCTACTGATTGTATGTATTATTATTATTATTATTTTATTATTATTATTATTGTTGTTTCCATTTAAAAAAAAAAAAAAACTAAACAAAAAAAAAAACAAAAAAAAAACCAACCTTATTTTAAGCACTTTTACTTTGGGCTTCTTTATTTTATCTATAAATATTTATGATTTTAGTCGGACGTGTAAATATTGTAAACAACTGTGCCTTTTGATTCATCCTGAACATTTTCTACCACATAACAGAAGGAATATATTGTACTGCAA
>JAFMOC010000738.1:40000-52500 GCA_019802505.1 Corydoras sp. C115 | reverse complement strand
TGAAGAGGTCGACGGGTCTGAGTCGCTGCCCCAGCGCCGCCGGCTTCCCGTTCCACACGGCGGGGACCTGGGGCTTCATCAGGAGCCAGCCCAAGGGCCCGGAGAACGTGGAGGGGACGGTCATCGACGTGGAGGACATTCCGCCCTTACTGAGGGACGTGGCGCGGTTCGCCGAAGCGGTGGAGAAGCTCAAGGACGTGGTGCTGGTCGAAGGTGAGACACCGCGTGTGTGTGTGTGTGTGTGTGTGTGTGTGTGTGTGTGTGTGTGTGTGTGTGTGTTTACGGTAACAGTCCAAAGTTAGGACACGCCCCCTCTTTCCACTCCACTTATTGTCCATGTCCTGTGAAGATGGACGTTGTAGTTCTGATTGCAGACTGTAGTCCATCTGTTTGTCTTCTACAGAACATACTGTGGGGGGGGGGGGGGGTTCCCCATGCCCATCCAGGAGAGAATGTTTCGGGCGCTGGGCAGATACACCAAGGACAGGGGGGCAACCTATCGCTGGGCACACACTCACTCACACACACACACTCTATATGGGGCAATTTGGAGAACTCAATTGACCTTGATCCATGTTTTTTGGACCGTGGGAGGAAACCTGAGAACCCGGAGGAAACCCACGCGGACACGGGGAGGACATGGAAACTCCACCCAGATGGGGATTCGAACCGGGAATCCCTAGCGTCGAGAGGAGAACATGCCAAACCACTAAGCCACCCTCCATACTGTGTTAGTCATTCCTTTTCCCACGCTGCGCTCCCGATCCTCGAATTTGTGATGAATTATAATCTCACGTTCTCTCTTATGACTTAATTAATTACAGGGGCGGCACGCTGGCTTAGTGGTTTAGCATGTTCTCCTCTCAGCGCTAGGGATTCCCGGTTCGAATCCCCATCTGGGTGGAGTCTCCATGTTCTCCCCGTGTCCGCGTGGGTTTCCTCCGGGTTCTCCGGTTTCCTCCCACAGTCCAAAAACATGGATCAAGTCAATTGAGTTCCCCAAATTGCCCCATATAGAGTGTGTGTGTGTGAGTGAGTGTGTGCCCAGCGATGGATTGACGTCCTATCCTGGGTGTATCTGCCCAGCGCCCGAGACGTTCTCCCCTGGATGGGCATGGGGAACCCCCCCCCCCCGGAAGATAATTAATGACTTAATTAATTTTAGAGGGTGGTGTTTGTGGATCTTCAGTCGTTTAAAGGTTTTTTTAAAGTAAGCAGTAGAATATGAGGAACTGGGGACGGTGATGGGGACGGGGGGGACGGGGACGGGGACGGGACTTCGGTCACGATTTGCATGTTTCTGCAGATTTGAATCTGGCAACCGAAAAGATCTCTGTGTTAAAATCCCGATGTGATGAGATTATGGGATGTATGGAAGCCTTTTAGAGTGTGTGTGTGTGTGTGAGAGTGTGTGTGTGTGTGTGTGTGTGTGTGTGTGTGTGTGCTCAAACACTCAATAGCCAATTTACTACATCAAACTTGCTCAATTGTGACACGGTGGCTTAGTGGTTTAGCATGTTCTCCTCTCAGCACTAAGGAATCCCCATCTGGGTGGAGTTTCCATGTCCTCTCGTGTCTGCGTGGGTTTCCTCAGGGTCCTCCGGTTTCCTCCCACAGTCCAAAAACATGGATCAAGGTCAATTGAATTCTCCAAATTGCCCCCATATAGAGTGTGTCTGTGTGAGTGAGTGTGTGTCCCAGCGATGGATTGGCGTCCTGTCCTGGGTGTATCTGCCAGCGCCCGAAACGTTTCTCCCCTGGATGGACATGAGGGAACCCCCCCCCCCCCCCGCGACCCTAATAGAGGATAAAGCGGGAGATGAATGAATGCATTGACCTGATCCATGTTTTTGGACTTGGACTGTGGAAGGGACACTCGGGAGAACCCGGAGGAAACTCCACATGCGCGACACGGGGAGAACATAGATACTCCACCCAGATGGGGATTCGAACCGGGAATCCCTAGTGCTGAGATTGACTGAGAGTGCCGCCGGGTTCTAATGTTTGTGAGATGAATACAAAAACCACAGTCTGTTCCCGAAATTAGACGACGCTGCCCCCAGGATCAGAGTCCAGCGGAACCCACCGAGCGTCCGGCGGAACCGATGGCCGTCCGTATGTCTCAGTAAGGGAGACCGCAGTGTGTCTAATGAAGCGGCCGGCTGAGCGTTCGGTTCCTAATTCGTGAGTCTGCTGCAGTTCTCTTTAAAGAACGTCGCAGCTGCGATCGCATTCGAGAAGTTACGTTTGAAACCCCCGCCCTACCCCCAATACCCCCCCCCTGCCCCCCCCCCCCCCCCACGTATCCATGGCAATAAAGAGGAAGGAAAGAAGCTGGTGTGTCAAAAGTTTCTTGGTGGCGTCGTGTAGGTTGAGGTTGCACACAGCTGCTGGAGTTGTGCAAGTTTCACACTTCCCGAGTTCGGTTCTGGAGCCGAGGCTCCTCCCCTTAAACCACACTGATGTCTTTAAATACCCCCCCCCCTACCTGCCCCCCCCACGATCGGAGAGAGGCAGATGTTGGGGGTGATGGCCCTCAGTTACGAAATGCTGAAGGACGTGGTGGAGAAGGTGGTGGAGTCTGGATCTGAAGGTTAGGGGGGGGGGGGGGGGGGTTCACTAAAGTTACCAATGTGGGTCCAAAAACAATCCCTCCCCCCCTCCCCCCCCCCAAAAAAAAAAACCCTCACTGCTCCAGAAGGCTGACCTTGTGTCCTGAACCCCACCATCATGTTGTCATCGTCCATCCATTATCTCCCACTTTATCCTCTATTAGGGTCGCAGTGGGGGGGGGGGGGGGGGTTCTCCATGCCCATCCAGGGGAGAACGTTTCGGGCGCTGGGCAGATACACCCAGGACAGGACGCCAATCTATCGCTGGACACACACTCACTCACATAGACACACTCTATATGGGGCAATTTAGAGAACTCAATTGACCTTGATCCATGTTTTTTGGACTGTGGGCGGAAAGCGGAGAACCCGGAGGAAACCCACGCGGACACGGGGAGAACATGGAAACTCCACCCAGATGGGGATTCGAACCGGGAATCCCCAACGCTGAGAGGAGAACATGCCAAACCACTAAGCCAACGTGCCGTCCAAAAACATGGATCAAGGTCAATTGAGTTCTCCAAATTGCCCCATATAGAGTGTGTCTGTGTGAAGTGAGTGTGTGCCCAGCGATAGATTGGCGTCCTGTCCTGGTTCTGGTCCTGGTTCCACATGGGTTTCCTCCGGGTTCTCCGGTTTCCTCCCACAGTCCAAAAACATGGCTCAAGGTCACTTGAACTCTCCAAATTGCCCCATGTAGAGTGTGTGAGTGAGTGAGTGTGTGTGTAGTGATGGATTGCTCCCCCCCCCCCCCCCCCCCCCCCCCCCCCCCCCCCCGTCCTGGTTCTATCTTCCCCAAATTGCCCCATATAGAGTGTGTCTCTGTGAGTGAGTGTGCCCTGCCCAGTGAGGGTGTATCTGCCCAGCGCCCGAAACGTTCTCCCCTGGATGGACATGGGGAACCCCCCCCCCCCCCACGACCCTAATAGAGGATAAAGCGGAAGATAATGGACGGAACGCAGTGAACAGACGAGTACGGAACTTCGTTTCCGTGTGCTAAAGGTTCTAAAGTTCCAGCTCCCGGCACAATCCCCGTTTCTGTTATGAACGTCGTCATGACGACGTCGAGTCGTTCCGATGATCAATCCACTGTAACGTTTTTTTTTTTATTACAGTAAATTACAAAAAAAAACAAATCAACATGGATTAATCATCTCGTCGTTCGTCAGGGGGGCGGAGACTCACTGCCACGCCCGAAATAAACGCCGTGCGTGACGTTGATGACTCGCCAACATGACTCAAATAAAGCCCTTGAGTTGCTTCTTGGTGTTTGATCAGAGTACCGTATTATCCGGACTATGAGGCGCACCTAAAAGCCTAAAAAAGCCAGAAATCGGACGTGCGCCTTATAATCCTTATAATCCGCTGCGCCTTATACGTGTACTGAGTTCCACAATCTATAAACGTATTGTTGTGCGACCGGGTGGTTTTTTGTTCCACACATCGCCGCCCTGCTGGTCTGTGACTCCATGCGCGCTCATCTCACAGAAAAGCCGAGTGAAGAGAATTAATCCGGAGCTCGCCGTCATTCCGGGAGGATTAAATAAAGAACTCCGGCCGCTGGACGTCGGCGTAAACGGGGCGTTTAAAGTGAAGTTGCGGGCGGCGTGGGAGCGATGGATGATAGACGTGAACACACGTTTACTAAAACTCGGGAGGCGGCGGCGGGGCGAGTTACACCACCGTCTGTGAATGGGTCGTGGACGTCTGGGCCGAGGGTTCTGCCGTGACCGTCGTCCGAGCTTTCACGAAAAGCCGGCGTCGTCGCCGAACGGCCGCCCGGAGACGAGACGGACTCGGACATCGATGAGAGGGAACGCCGGAGAACTCGATAGAGAACCAGCTTTTTAATTCAGACACAGAAGACGAGGACGCTGATGGATTTGTGGGAGAAGAGATTAAAATAATGTGTGTTTTAAGTACCGTATTTTCTGGACTATAAGGCGCAGTCTGAATTAGGGACTCTATTTCTGTACGGTACTTATTCTGTACGGCAGCGTATTATAAGGCACTCGCTAAAACATACGATCTACAAGAAAAGTAAAGGATGCAGAACGCTGATTTATAATCATTCATTCATTATCTCCCGCTTTATCCTCTATTAGGGTCACGGTGGGGTTCCCCATGCCCATCCAGGGGAGAACGTCTCGGGCGCTGGGCAGATAGACCCAGGACAGGACGCCAATCCATCGCTGGGCACACACTCACTCACACAGACACACTCTATATGGGGCAATTTGGAGAACTCAATTGACTTGATCCATGTTTTTAGACTGTGGGAGGAAACCGGAGGACCCGGAGGAAACCCACGCAGACACGGGGAGAACATCCATCCATTATTTTCCGCTATATTCTCTATTAGGGTCGCGGGGGGTGGTGTTCCCCATGCCCATCCAGAGGAGAACGTTTCGGGCGCTGGGCAGATACACCCAGAACAGGGGGGCAACCTACCGCTGGGCACACACTCACTCACACAAACACACTCTATATGGGGCAATTTGGAGAAGTCAATTGAACTTGATCCATGTTTTTGGACTGTGGGAGGAAACCGGAGAACCCGGAGGAAACCCAGGCGGACACGGGGAGAACATGGAAACTCCACCCAGATGGGGATTCGAACCGGGAATCCCTAGTGCTGAGAGGAGAACATGCTAAACCACTAAGCCACCGTTAGTAGTAGAACATAGGTTGTTCTACTACTTGATAAAACACACATTATTTTAATCTCTTCTCCCACAAATCCATCAGCGTCCTCGTGTTCTGTGTCTGAATTAAAAAGCTGGTTCTCTATCGAGTTCTCCGGCGTTCCCTCTCATCGATGTCCGAGTCCGTCTCGTCTCCGGGCGGCCGTTCGGCGACGACGCCGGCTTTCGTGAAAGCTCGGACGACGCTCACGGCAGAACCCTCGGCCCAGATGTCCACAACCCATTCACAGACGGTGGTGTAACTCGCCCCGCCGCCGCCTCCCGAGTTTTAGTAAACGTGTGTTCTCCGTCTATCATCCATCGCTCCTACGCCGCCCGCGACTTTACTTTAAACGCCCCGTTTACCCCAACGTCCAGCGGTCGCAGTTCTTTATTTAATCCTCCCGGAATGACGGCGAGCTCCGGATTCAATTCTCTTCACTCGGCTTTTCTGTGAGATGAGCGCGCATGGAGTCGCAGACCAGCAGGGCGGCGATGTGTGGAACAAAAAACCACCCGGTCGCACAACAATACTTTGAATTTGGAACTCAGTACACGTATAAGGCGCAGCGGATTATAAGGCGCACGTCCGATTTCTGGGAACATTTTAGGCTTTTAGGTGCGCCTCATAGTCCGGAAAATACGGTAAATAAACCTCCTCAGGGTCCTAAAGAGAGGCATGTCGCATGGCATCGAATCAAACATGTGATGTATAATAAACGAAGCTGTCTGTATATTTTTGGAGTCCGTGTCGCAGAACCTCACGCAGGAAAGAGGCGATCCTTAAGTCGCACCTTCGCCACCCCCCTCCCCCCCCCCACTTCCTGTTTCGTTCGCGGGTTCCGTCACAGAGGAGAGCGCGGAGCGGGTTGAGAGTCGGTCGGCCGCGTTTCGACGTTCGCCGCAGACCGAGCGGCCGTTAGTCGGCGGCCTGACGTACTTCCTTTGAGCGCAGCTATTTTCATCACGACTTCCTGTTTACATTCTGCTAGCAGGGCGGGGGGGGGGGGGGGGGGGGGAGGGGGTGAGATTCGGAGGATACAGCGTCACGTGGGACCCGCACCAGATAAATCCACAGCCGAGGGGACGGGCCGTTCGGGGGGCGGAGCCGAGGGGGACGGTCCGCATGGGGCGGGGGTGAGGGGGAGGGTCTGTCCCCTTGGGGCGGAGCCGAGGGGAGGGTCTGTCCGGGGCGGAGCCGATAATAATAATAATTATATTTTATTATTAATAATAATAGTAATTATTACATTTTAAAAAATTGTGTATATAATATATATGATGTAAGAAATATTAATATGAATAAATAATGTTTTTATTATAATGTTTTTTGTTATTTATGAAAATAGCTTGTGTGTGAGTGTGTGTGTGTGTGTGTGAGTGTGTGTGTGAGTGTGTGTGTGTGTGTGTGTGTGTGTGTGTGTGTGTGTGTGTGAGTGAGTGAGTGAGTGTGTGTGTGAGTGTGTGTGTGTGTGTGTGTGTGTGAGTGTGTGTGTGAGTGTGTGTGTGTGTGGAGTAGAGGATGTGTTTTGTGGTGTGTGTGTGTGGGGGGGGGGTTGTTCTTAGGTTATTAGGTTGTTCACTCACTGTCCTGGTGTGCAACACTTCTGTACATCTCTCTCTCTCTCTCTTTAAGTCTATCTCTCTCTCTCTCTCTCTCTCTCTCTCTCTCTCTCTCTCTCTCTCTCTCTCCTATCTCTCTCTCTCTCTCTCTCTTTTAAGTCTCTCTCTCTCTCTCTCTCTCTCTCTCTCTCTCTCTCTCTCTTTCAGTCTATCTCTCTCTCTCTCTCTCTCTTTAAGTCTCTCTCTCTCTTTAAGTCTCTCTCTCTCTCTCTCTCTCTCTCTCTCTCTCTCTCTCTTCAGTCTATCTCTCTCTCTCTCTCTCTCTCTCTCTTTAAGTCTCTCTCTCTCTCTTTAAGTCTCTCTCTCTCTCTTTAAGTCTATCTCTCTCTCTCTCTTTAAGTCTATCTCTCTCTCTCTCTTCTATCTCTCTCTCTCTCTCTCTCTCTCTCTCTCTTTAAGTCTATCTCTCTCTCTCTCAGACAGAGTTGCTTTCAGTCTCGCTTTCTCTTTCTCTTTTTTTGTTTCTTTCTCTTTCTTTTTTGTTTTTCACCTCCTTTCTCTCTCTCTGTGTGTGTATGATCTGTCCTTGACTGACCGTGAGGTGTGGAGGTGAGGGGGTCAGAGCTGTGTGTGTGTGTGTGTGTGTGTGTGTGTGTGTGTGAGGGGGTCAGAGCTGTGTGTGTGTGTGTGTGTGTGAGGGGTCAGAGCTGTGTGTGTGTGTGTGTGTGTGTGTGAGGGGGTCAGAGCTGTGTGTGTGTGTGTGTGTGTGTGAGGGGGTCAGAGCTGTGTGTGTGTGTGTGTGTGTGTGTGTGTGTGAGGGGGTCAGAGCTGTGTGTGGTGTGTGTGTGTGTGTGTGTGTGTGTGAGGTGAGGGGGTCAGAGCTGTGTGTGTGTGTGTGTGTGTGAGGGGGTCAGAGCTGTGTGTGTGTGTGTGAGGTGAGGGGGTCAGAGCTGTGTGTGTGTGTGTGTGTTGTGTGTGTGTGTGTGAGGTGGGGGGTCAGAGCTGTGTGTGTGAGGGGTCAGAGCTGTGTGTGTGTGTGTGTGTGTGTGTGTGAGGGGGTCAGAGCTGTGTGTGTGTGTGTGTGTGTGTGTGTGTGTGTGTGTGAGGGGGTCAGAGCTGTGTGTGTGTGTGTGTGTGTGTGTGTGAGGGGGTCAGAGCTGTGTGTGTGTGTGTGTGTGTGTGTGTGTGTGTGTGTGAGGGGGTCAGAGCTGTGCTGTTGGGTGTAAATAACAGTTGAACTGAACAGAAGCTCTGTTGTTTTGTTCCTGTCTGATGTCACAGATGAGATGTGATCGTCTGATTACAGAGCAGCACTCGCACAATGTCCTCCTTTCTGTCTTTCTATTGTCCGTGTCCCGAGTCGGACCCCGAGTCGGACCCCGAGTCGGACCCCGAGCCGGACCCCGAGCCGGACCCCGAGCCGGACCCCGAGCCGACCCCGAGCCGGACCCCGAGCCGGACCCCGAGCCGGACCCCGAGCCGAACCCCGAGCCGGACCCCGAGCCGGACCCCGAGCCGAACCCCGAGCCGGACCCCGAGCCGAACCCCGAGCCGTGCGGTCGGCGTCCTCTTTTTTAAAAATATTTTTAAAAATTATATATTACATTTTACATATATATTTTAGTGGAACACCGGGGCCTTCCCCCAAACCGTTCCCTCAAACCCGTTGGGTGAGGTTCTGGATTCCGTCCGCCCGTCCGCAGCTCCGGAACCTGATCGGGAACCTGAACCCCGTCCTGATTCCCGTCTGTGATGTCAGCGCGTCCTCGTCTTCCGCTGACTCGCCGTTCTCTTTTCTTGTGTCTTCGCAGAAAAGGAGTCTCGACGTTCCGTGGCTCATGAGTGTTTGGGGGAGGTTCTGCGCATCCTGCGCCAGGTCATCAGCACCTACCCCCTGCTCAACACCGTGGAGACGCTGACCGCTGCCGGACGCCTCATCTCCAAGGTCAAAGGTCAGTCACTATCGGCATTGTGGTATTGTCTGCGTTCTCAGTTCCACGTCCGGTATAGATGGACTTTGTAGTTCTACGATTCCATTCTGTAGTCCATCTGTTTGTGTTTTACAGTACATACGGTGTTCTCTGTTATAATGCTCAGAACCCCAATAGTACCACCACAGAGCAGGGGTTATTGGGTGGGGGCATTAGTCCTATCCCAGCAGTGTCACTGAAGGTGGAGAAATGAACCTCCAGCAGCACTGCTGCACTAGAACCCCCCCCCCCCCACCACATCAGTGTCACTGCAGAACCCACCATAAACAATCCACCACCCAAATGATACCTGTTCTGTGATGCTGCTGACCAACAGAACCAACAGAACACAGATGGACTACAGTCTGGAATTGTAGAACTACAAAGTCCATCTATATGATAAGTGGAGGGAAATGGAGGGAGAAGGGGCGTGGCCAAATGTTGTTGCAGAAGAGGGGGGGGGTGTCTCTGTTCTGGTCTCACTGATAGTCCGATAACACAGTGCTGCCACCACCGTGCTTCACATGTCCACCACCTCGTATATAAATAACCATCCATTCAGTGGGGGGGTGGGGGGAGAACGTTTCGGGCGCTGGGCAGATACACCCAGGACAGGGCGCCAATCCATCACTGGACACACACTCACTCACACACACACACACACTCTATATGGGGCAATTTTGGAGAACTCAATTGACCTTGATCCATGTTTTTGGACTGTGGGAGGAAGCCGGAGAACCCAGAGGAAACCCACGCGGACACGGGGAGAACATGGAAACTCCACCCAGATGGGGATTCGAACCGGGAATCCCTAGTGCTGAGAGGAGAACATGCTAAACCACTAAGCCAATAATACAGGGCCCTAATGCAGGTCTTTGTTGGAGACTGATAAAGCTGCATGTCACTAATTAATCATATTAAAGCTCCGCCCACAATTTCACCATCGTCTTTCGTGACCGGGCAGGGAGTGCAGATGGTGTAGGAGTCAGCGGTCAATCGTGTCAGCGGTCAGTTCATGTGATGGACGGATGATGGAGTGACTCATCACACCCGTGACATCACACCCGTGACATCATCCTCACAACACACAGACGTTTCCACATCGACAAATCAGAGCGTTTATTATTAAACCGTGAGGGACGCCGAGTCAAGAACTCTAACACTGCTGTGAGAACACAGGGGACCGAGGGGACCGCGGCCTATCCCTGCACTTATAAGGTTAAAGATCTGGACAGATCGTCAGTTTAGATATATTCACACTCCCGTCCAGCGTTCTAATCCGTACGTCCTACTAACATGTCCATGATTAGAAACCCACACAGAGAGTGGGAGAACATACCAATCCTCACCGTAAGAACCCTGCCTGTAACCGGAATGCAGGAGCTTTTCTCTCTCGAACACTGAGGACACAATAACTTTCAAAATTATAACGTTTGTTTTGAAAACATACAGGGAAAACGAGGGGACTGGAGCCTATCCCTGCACTTGTAAGGCGAAAGATCGGGACAGTTCATCGCAAGACAGATCTATTTAGACTTTCGGCAGCGATGTAATCCGTCTGTGGATAGAAACCCACACAGAGAGCGGGAGAACATACCAATCCTCACCATAAGAACCTTATGATAAAGTTATGACATTGGTTTTGAAAACATACAGGGGAAACGAGGGGACCGGAGCCTATCCCTGCACTTGTAAGGTGAAAGATCTGGACAGATCTCCAGTTTATCACAAGACAGATCTATTTAGACTTCCGGCAGCGTTCTAATACGTACGTCCGAATGACATGTGTCCATGATTAGAAACCCACACAAGAGAGTGGGAGAACATACCAATCCTCACCCTAAGAACCTTGCCTGGAAACGGAATGCAGGAGCTTTTCTCTCTCGAACACTGAGGACACAATAACTTTCAAAATCATAACGTTTATTTGTCCCATACATACAGGGACATACAGGGACAGGGACTTTGAAACAAGGGGACTGGAGCCTATCCCTGCACTTGAAAGGTAAAATATCTGGAAAGGTCGCCATTTTATCGCAGGACAGACATTTTTTGGATATTTAGACTTACGGCAGCGATGTAATCTCACAGAGAGTGGGAGAACATACCAATCCTCACCATAAGAGCCTTGCCTGGAAATGGAATGCAGGAGCTTTTCTCCATCTAACACTGAGGACACAGGTCCAGGGGGTCTGGACATTTAAAACGATACTGGGGCCTATCCCTGCACTTGTGAAGCGAAAGATCTGCACAGTTTATTGCAAGGCAGATCTATTTAGACTTCCGGCATCGTTCTAATCCGTACGTCCGAATAACATGCCCCCGTGATTAGAAACCCACACAGAGAGTGGGGAGACCCTACCAAGTCCTCACCAAAAGAGCCTTGCCTGGAAACGGAATGCAGGAGCTTTTCTCTCTCGAACACTGAGGACACCATAACTTTCGAAATTATAACGTTTAAATTTGTCCCATACATACAGCGACATACAGGGACAGGGACGTTTGAAACAAGGGGACTGGAGCCTATCCCTGCACTTGTAAGGCGAAATATCTGGAAAGGTCGCCATTTTATGCAAGACAGATCTTTTTAGACTTCCGGCATATTCTAAAATCCCGTAACTTCCGAATAACATGAGTCCATGATTAGAAACCCACACAGAGAGTGGGAGAACATACCAATCCTCACCATAAGAGCCTTGCCTGGAAATGGAATGCAGGAGCTTTTCTCCATCTAACACTGAGGACACAGGTCCAGGGGGTCTGGACATTTAAAACGATACTGGGGCCTATCCCTGCACTTGTGAAGCGAAAGATCTGCACAGTTTATTGCAAGGCAGATCTATTTAGACTTCCGGCATCGTTCTAATCCGTACGTCCGAATAACATGCCCCCGTGATTAGAAACCCACACAGAGAGTGGGAGAACATACCAATCCTCACCAAAAGAGCCTTGCCTGGAAACGGAATGCAGGAGCTTTTCTCTCTCGAACACTGAGGACACAATAACTTTCGAAATTATAACGTTTAAATTTGTCCCATACATACAGCGACATACAGGGACAGGGACGTTGAAACGAGGGGACTGGAGCCTATCCCTGCACTTGTAAGGCGAAAGATCTGCGCAGTTTATTGCAAGGCAGATCTATTTAGACTTCCGGCATCGTTCTAATCCGTACGTCCGAATAACATGAGTCCGTGGATAGAAACCCTCACAGAGAGTGGGAGAACATACCAATCCTCACCAAAAGAGCCTTGCCTGGAAACGGAATGCAGGAGCTTTTCCACATCTAACACTGAGGACACAGGTCCAGGGGGTCAGGACCTTCAAGTACGTAACGCTGTTGTGAGAACAAGGGGACTGGAGCCTATCCCTGCACTTGTAAGGCAAAAGATCTGGACAGTTTATCGCAAGGCAGATCTATTTAGACTTACGGCAGCGTTCTAATCCCTACGTCCGAATAACATGCCCCCGTGATTAGAAACCCACACAAGAGAGTGGGAGAACATACCAATCCTCACCCTCATTTCTGGCCTGTCCTGTAAATGAAACGCGGGGTCTTTTGTCTCTGATGGGACGTGTTCTGAAGGTTTTAGTGAAATGGAATGTGAACGTTGCTCTGCGGTTTGTACCTGTGAGGTGTGTGTGTGTGTGTGTGTGTGTGTGTGTGTGTG